>JAAAKG020181198.1:0-25934 GCA_010014905.2 Druon quercuslanigerum
TAATTATTTTTTTATGTTATTAGATAATTATGTCAAAAATGTCTGAGCCACATTTAAGAAAGTCTTTAGGAGAACGAAAAAATATTCTAATTTTTTAATACATGATTGCTGCAAAGCTAACTTTGACAATATTTTGTATAAAGAATTAAGAGTTTCATCATTTATTATGCTAGTCGATATCACAATAATTCAATACAAGAAATTATAAAATGTAATTCAACTGCAAATGATTATATCTTGAATTTTTTTTAAATAAATTTTATTTATAGCAAATAGCAGTTACTTCCCCCAATTTTTTTCAATGAGTAAATCTCGATAATATGTATGTACGTATAATTTATATCTTGGAAGGTTTTAATGAATTGAACATTTTCTATGAATTGAACCGCCGCATCGTAGAACGGGATATAAAATATTTCTTGAAGAGTGGAAAGACCTCCGAACGTCATTCAAACCCAAGCGACTAAGCCCCCCCCCCCCCCTCAAGAAATATTCTATATCGCGTACTGCGATGCGGCAGTTCAATTGTAAAATTGTGAATATTAATTCTTAGACTTTTTTATATCATTATTTAAAGAAAAATATTCTTTTATCTGCAAAAAACAGATTGAAAAATGGTATTGTGTACATAAAAAAACCAACCTCATCAGGCTTATGATTTAGTCTGTGGCTGATGATAAAAAACCGGCTTCACCCGGGAAAAAGCTTTTTTTTTAATGGAGGGTCCGGTTGCAATAAGGGCACATAAAATTGTCTCGTGCAAAAACGAAGTCTCGTGGAGGCTTTGGAAACAAATTTTTCGAATTTTAATTTTTAAACGATATATATGGATATCAAATATAATTGCGCATTTTTTTCTAGAGAAAAAGTTATAACTTTTTTAGTTTAAAAATTAAAGCCAAAAACTGACTTTTTTGAAAAAGTCGATTTTATTCCGTTTTTCTCTTCAACTCGTGCTCTGTTCGTCAGTTTTTAGAATTTTTGAATGAAATTTTTAGCAGATATACCTTAGGGTATCCTTCGATTCATAGATGAACAGGAATTAAAAATAAAAATTTTGAAAACATTTTATTAATTTTTTTAGGCTCGGCGTGAATCGGACTTTTGTAACTTCCAGCGTTTCGTTTGTCGAGCGAATTTTGAGCAAGCAAATGATTTTAGTTAATGTCAGAGCTGGAGTTTTCGAGCGCACTTTAGACTCTGGGGCTCACCGCCGCCACCGCCACAACACGATCTCTCGCTAGCGAGTTTTTTCTTATATTATGATAATGATTACACTTTTTAGTGCATAAAAATGTAGAGAAAGTAAGTAGAAAAAACACCCATGAATCATATTGGGTTTTTAATGTATTTTTCCGGTTTATTTAGATGTAAATGTAAGAACTTCTAATGTTACCTAATGTTTACACCTGCATTCGGCTTAACTTGTAAATGACCTTGAACATTCGCATTGTAAACAAACCTATGCTAAAGTTCATTGCACTTTTTCTAAATCCATTTTCGAGTCCATTTTAAAATAAAAACAGATCAGTTATTCCTTATTCACTGGACAGTTCACATCTGAGTGTAAAGATTATATTGAATCTAGTTTGAGTATTTTTTTCTTAATAAAAGTGATTAAAAAAAAAGTGGCGATTTTTCATTTTACATTAAAATGGAAAATATACCGCAAGCTTTACGAGGTAGAAAACGAAAAAGAGACGAAAAGACATGAGCGCCAAATGTACGAAAAACACAAAAACAATTGTTATTTGCTAAGAGATTTAATTAATATCTTATTAAAATTAAAAACTCCAGCGAGCGAACGCTGACATTAAATAAATCATCACTACTCCTAAACTATTAATTATCTTGATCTAAAACTTTTCAAACAACTTTATCATAGTTTTCTCCGCATTTATGTCACGAGAAGTCTTTGCTTGCTCAAAATTCGCTCGACAAACGGAACGCTGGAAGTTAAAAAACTCCGATTTACGGCGAGCATCAGAAAAAAATTAATAACATTTTTTCAAAACTCTGATTTTTAATTCCTGTTCCTCCATGAATCGAAAGACACCCTAAGGTATATCTGTTAAAAATTTCATTCAAAAATTCAAAAAACTGACGAACAGAGCACGAGTTTAAGTGAAAATCGTATTAAAATCGACCTTTTCAAAAAAGTAAGTTTTTTGGCTTTAATTTTTAAACTAAAAAAGTTACAAATTTTTGTGTTAAGAAAAAAAGATATCAGATTTCTCATCCCTATATATCTTTTAAAAATTAAAATTCGAAAATTTGTTCGAAAGCCTCCAGGGCACAGTTTTTGCACGAGAAAATTTTATGTGCCCTTATTGCATCCGGACCCTCAATTATGGCTCAGGCAATTACACTCTCGGATCTCATATTAGAAGTCGAGGAGATCGATCCCTGAACCGTAACCTCCCGAAATTTGTTTATGTACTTTTTCCGATGATTAAGTGTTTCAAACCCCACTTTAAACTGTACCCCCCCCCCCCCCCCAATGCACTTAGCTATAACCCAACCCGTGTATGATTGGGTAAAAAACCAGACTTTGCCCAATATGTCAAATTAGGCATGCTGCTCTTATCAGATCACTTGATGCCATTACAAAAATGCGTCCGTGACTGACGATAACGGGACATCCCCGTGCAGACTATTAAAAAAAACCTGAAACTATTAACAAAAATGTCTCCGACATATTGGGCTATAACCATCTTGAGCCTGCGAAATAAATAAAGTTAATTAATAATTTGGAGGAGCATCGGTGGCTCAAGCGGTTAGCGCTCGGGCTTTACATTAGAGGTCCTTGGTTCGATCCGTCAGCCAGTACCTCTGGACATTTTTGAATGTACCTTAACCCAGATTCAAATGGTTCGGATTCCGCCTTAAGCTGTAGGTCTCCCCACCATGCAATTGGCTGAAACCTAGTCGGTGCCCAGATAACAATCGTGATACGCACATCACCCGCATCGTGTGATTCCATTCTCGCGCGTGCAAGTGTCCAATTCGCCATCATAGTAGATGGGCGCGATGCTGCGAGCGTTAAGACTCGCATTTAGCCAGACATATGCCTTCAAAAAATGTGAGTAAATGAGATGCACATGTGAAGGCATAATGGAATCGCTGAATTCGTGAAATTCGCGCAATTGATGGAATTTGTGAAATTCGCGGAATTTGTGGAATTTACGGAATGTAAGAAATTCATGGCATTTGTAGAGTTCGTGGAATTTGTAGAATTCAAGAAATTTGTCGAATTCAGGGAACTTGTGGAATTCGCAGAATGAATGGAATTCACGGAATGTAAGATATTCATGACATTTGTGGAATTCGTGGAATTTATGAAATTCAAGAAATTTGCCGAATTCATGTAATTAAGAATTTCTTAGATTTCATGCAATTCACGAAATTTACCAAATTCATGGAACGTGAATTTAAGGTAATCATGGAATTCACGGCATAAAGGAAATCATCGAATTCACAGAATTTAAAAAATTCATGGAATTCAATGCGTTCGTGGAATGCATGAGCTTCACAGAATTTACGGTTTATTGAAACTCATGAAATTCATGGCATTCCCGAAATTCAAGAATTTCATAAATACTGTATTTGTGTGCAAAAAATTGCTTAAACAATTATCAATCCACTGTTCCAAAATTCTATGAAAATTTGAATATATACATTCTACCTACTGCTTTTAAATAAAATTTTTAACAATTTAATTACTTTTCTTTTATTTTGTTTTGTTAATCATCATATAAATATAAATTCGTAACATTGCTCATGAAAAACCAAAATTTTCAAGCGATATGCGAAGCATATGAGACTCACGTTATGATTGTCATAACGTGTGAACGATATGTACCTTATTGATGACGCATATGTATCGTGATTGCGAATATGCCATCATTTTGCAAGAATTTTGTTATCGCGGTGAAAAGGAACGAAGAAATCATCTTTGGCCATTTTCCGTATAACAGAAATATTATATATTCGCTACATATAATAAGTATAACTATAATAGAGATATTTAGAATAAGTGCCCAAAAAAATTATTGGAAGAGAACCAGCGTATTATGGGAAATTATTATGGAAATAAAAAGGGGGACAGTCCAATCAGGAGCAGTGACGGTTCAGATGTACTTTAGACATGTAATAGTATATTACGTAGTAAGGATGAGAGGACCATATTTCCATTGGTCATCTTTGCATGGGCAATGGTTTCGGAACGAGCGATAGGCGATGGTCGAGAGCCCCAATCTATGAAAAGTTACGAAAATATTTCCCAAGCCGTGAAGACGGCTCTCCTTCATGACATGTATTTTATATTTGTTGGTAGAGATGCGCAAAAAGGAAATCGTGTTCTGCTGGTAGGGAATTGAACGTTACCTCTCTTTTCAACTCGGTGAATCAAGCGCATTTAAGAACACCAAAAAGAAAATGTGCCACTTGCCCATGCTTTTATCTTATGATATTTACATTTTCGAACATTTTGGATGATTTTTGGATCGCAAAAACAACTTTAAACAAACGAGCAGAACAGAGCTGCTGAAGCTGTTACTTCACATATCGATATCTTTCATCACCTTTTATTCCTCCTTGTGCAACTGCGCATGCACCTCCATTTTTTCTGGTCTATAATGTTGGATCTGATACCCTAACACCACTATTTTACTGAGAGGTCCAACATTATATATGCAGGTCCATGCACGGCGCTTGAAAAGAGAGTTTAGGTTCAATCCGCAAGCAGTAGAACCCGCTCATTTTGTGCGGCGAGGGCGAAAAAGAGTTTTATCTGCTAGTAGAGGGAAACTCGATGATTATTCTCCTGTTTTCAGGAGGGAAAACGGCTGATTATACTCCTGTTTTTTGATTATGCTCCTGTTTTTTAAATAGTTATGTCATCCTCTTCTTCTTTCACAGCGAGAGGGAAAGAGAGAGAGAGAAGCATATGTGTCGCCATCTATTTTAATTTTACACGCGGCGCCGCCGCCATGTTATAGAAGGAGAGAAAATGTCTCACTCTCTATGTACAACATGGCGTCACTTATTTCTAACGTCATCTCGGCGAGTTTTGATTAGGCTTGTCTCGTTTCCCTCTACTAGCAGATAAAATAGTATATGCACTATTACCACTTAATGCATGCGAATGTGAGTATCCCTGGAGGACCGAAGGAGCTGAAAAGAGACTCTACAAAGCACCCGTGAAGATCCCACTGGGTCCTCTTTTGTTGCCTTCTTTAAAATCTCAAGAAAACAGCAAGATCAACTTTTAAATTGTTGAAATTCGGATTCTACGTTAAAATTTCCATTAAAAACTCACGGAGTAATCGCAATACTTTTTCTTGCTGCGTTATAAACTTTAAAAAATAAAATACCTTTCATTTACATGGGCCGAAGACGGCTTCAAGTGCATCTTCTTTTAGTAGCAATTAATAAGCGTTCCGTCGGTAACTTAAGAATGTTGTCTAGATTCTAGCGCAACGCAGTAGAAACCTCAGACAACAATGATGCGATGCAAGTGAGAGCAGTCAAGCAGGGTCCTTGAGGTTGCGAGACAAGATTTTTAAAAACTACTGCCTAATTTAAAATATTGGCTTCTTTTTTACGTGAATTTCATTATTATATATATTTATTTACTTTTATGTGCCAATTTTAAATTTTATTTTTAAACTTCGTACGCAACATACTACTTAGGATATTATGGATGCGTTTAAAGTCACCTTCAGCAGAAATTAATCTCATTTTTAAAATTTTTAACGCTACAAAAAAAGTATTGCAATCACTCCGTGAGTTTCTAACGGAAATTTTAACGTAGAATCTGAATTTCAACAATTTAAAAGTTGATCTTGCTGTTTTTTGAGTTTGATAAGAAGGAACCGAAAGGGGACCCAGTGGGGTCCGCCAGCGATTAAATAGAATTTGTGTCAGGGTAATAATAATTCACAAGTGTTTCGATTAAAGGCGGTAACTTAATTGAAATATCAAGAAATACGAGGGAAACAATAAACTTAAGCTCTACATGCATTACATGTATTTCAGGGAATTTTACTTTCTCAATACCAGACAAAAAATTAGCTATTGTAGGATATATTTCTATATCAACTAAATGTTTTTCTAAACTAAAGATAATAAAATTACATACAATCTGTGGCAAATAATAAATTATCGAACTTAGCCACTAGTAAACGTTTTACCTAATCTAAGCGACAATTTTTTTAAGTTTAATATATCCTAGATTCACTCGTTCGTCCAAGAAATTTTTTTCCCGTATCAGAAGCAGGCTTTGTCCAGTATGTCAAATTAGGCATGTTGTATTACAAAAATGCGCCCATGACTGATGATATATATCAGAATTGCCCCGTGCATACTATTCAATAATCAAACTAATAAAAATGCCTTCGACACTTTGGGCAGTGGCAATTTTAAGTCTGAGGGAAAAATAAGCTTACTCATTTTTTTTATAATAATAATAGCCTCGGTGACTCAGTTGGTCAGGTGAATGGTATTCACGTAGGAGGTCCTGGGTTCGATCCTTTTGGAAATTTTTCTTCCTACTTTGACCAAAGTTCTAATGGTTAGGATTCCGCCTTAAGCTGTAAGTCCCATCTTCATGCACCTAGATACAACCTAGTCCACGGATGATGGGATACAAAAAGCAGGCTTCGCGCAATATATAAACTTGGGCTAATGCTTTTATCAGACTACTGAATTGTATTACTAAAATGTGTCTGTGGCTAATGATATATAGCAGGACAGTCCCAATCAGACTATCCAAAAATCACATTGTAACAATAAAAGCTTTCGACATGTTGGACTGTAACAATCGTAATCCTGAGAGAAAAATGAGATTTCTTATTTTTCTTTATTATATTGCGTTTGCCATACGCGGCTTCAACCTGTAACTTGCAATTTCTAAAATTTAAACCATTCTAGTTAAAAAAATCAAAGATTACATCTCTAGCATATTTTCGAAGTGAGTGATTTTTTAAAATCTTGCAAATTAAAAACGTAAAACTCTAAGCCCTTCCATTTCAAACCTCAATTTTATAGAAAATTTACCATATGAAAATGTTACACGAAAGATTAAAATAGTAATTCTTCAAAATTCAATGTAATAAACGTGGAATCTGTCAAACATGAAATGATTTTGACATTCTTAGGATTATTTAAAGTCAATTTAAAACACTCAAAATATGTAATTTTTTATGTATTCACTCTTGTTTACTTTTCTTGTTTAATTTGTAACATTTATTTTGAAATTTTTATATTTTTTAGTCATCAATTTACCATTTAATTTAACAAGTTGTTTAATTAATTTTTATTTTTTCAGGCTTTCTTAGCCCCGGGCTGTAACCCTTATATTATCGATCGGGTTTCCGACTGTGGTACCTTTTCTCTCGGGACTTAATCCCTCACACCGTTCCAGCTAACGGGATCCATTCCCTGTTTATTAAGCCTTTCCTATACCACACAGCCCCAAAAATCCCTAAGGGCCCATCTTATTCCACGGGAATTCAACTTTCCCTTGGGACCGCGACTATCACACCTGACCCCACCTATCCCTTAGGAACCTAAATATCCCACGGGACTTGTCATATGCTGTGGGAGCTCACAGATTTCTCGAATCCTAAGTTATCCCGCGGGAACCCACCTATCCCTCAAGAATCAACTTATCCGCAGAGAACCCACGTATCCCTCAAGTATTCAATCATCCCGCGGAAGCCCACAAATCCCAAGATATCTCCTTTTTCTTGGAACCCTACTATCCCACGGGACCACAGCTATCACTTAGGTCCACTCTTATCCTCAGGCCACAATATCAAAAATTATTCAATTTTGTAAAGTCTAAAAATGTTCAATCATACGCTTAACACAAAAATAGTTTGTTTTACGATGTTCCTTCTTTAGAGTTGTATAATTTGAAAATTTTTCATTGTAAGTGCATACATCAAACAAATTGCTTATTTTTCAATTGTTATAAATGCAAACCGAGGTAAAATTAAAGTTATTAAATTTTGAGTGGTATAGGTTTAAAATTTTGACACGATTTACTTGCAACCGATTGCACTTACTAGTTGCAATTATTTACAATTATGAAACAATAAAAACATTATGTTTTTCAAACATTAAATTATTATTATTTTTTAATTACCATACTTCAACCAAACAAAAACCATGCAGTATATTACCATATTTTAATCATAAGTGATTGAAAAAAATATGTGCTGATTAATGTATATGAAATTTAAAATTTAAAATTTTCTTTAGTGAGGACTATTATGGCGACGTGGACCTAAAGGCACTCAAAAAAATAGGCTACAGGAAATAAAGAACGATTTGTAAAGAGGCCAAGACGATGAAGCAAGCCTACTGGATAACGTTGCAAGAACGGGAAAAAATGAACTTCTCATGTCGGATTTAATCAAACTCACCGCCATGATTCTAAAAATATGGAGGACAATACAACGCGATCTCCATTTTAAAAAATCTGATCCACCAGTATCTCTTGAGAAAGAGGTAAAGATGCCCTTATACGCGATTTTTTCATTTCAGCCTTTCACAGTCACCCCCTCTCATAAAACTTTTTGTATCTACTCGTTAAATTCTAGTTTATTAACATGTAAATAAATTATATTAAGTCCAAATATGCTTCTTTATTTTCCACAAGCATATTCTACACATATTTTCTTACAAGCTACCACACTAGGTTAAATCGTTTAGCTCAGACTGCATCTAGCACCTTATGAACTTCTAGGTTCTCCAGAGGACTCTTCAGCCTCGCATGGACGTTACCCGTGGCTGAAATCACGAGAAGATGAATTCGACGCGTACAAATGTCAAGGATCTATCTTGGAGAAACCAAATGAAAATGTGCTAACTCGTGGAGAATAAATGAATGTTAATAAAATAAATGAAATTTTAATTAATTAAATTATATATTCATTAATATATTATTTAATATTAATATATTATGTAATATTAATATTATATATGATATTTTAAAGTTTTGAGAGTTTGCCACGCGAGTTAGCAGCTTTCTATTTTGTCTCTACGATCTAGAACCTTTTCCATTGGTCTCGCCAATATGGACCCTTATCATTTAAACACGACGAACTGTAAGCTTTTTCAATTACCTTACCCTCATGATTTATTGTCTCAGTGGGCTATACTGCTGGGACGTAATTTTAAAAGGGCATCCATTACTACAGCATATTTAGGTTTGGTCAGTATATTTAGTTTAGGTCTTGCTACGTTTTCGCATTTTCCTTCTCCTTGGCAGTGATCCTTGTAGTCATCCGGAGCCGAGAATTCGACCACAAATATAGTTCGCTTCTCAAATTCTTCGAGAATGTCAGCTCTCGAGTGTGCAATGGAGACTACTGCCTGCGCATCGTAGTTCCAGAAAATTTGGCAAGTTGCGTCTTGGGGAATTGACTCTATCTCTCTCGGAGCATTCGGCAGGACAAGGTCGCGGCCAACACCGTAAGAGCGACGAAGATGGTAGTAAAGCACTCTCAGGGCCACATTATGTATGCAGAGATACGTCGTTCCCGTGAGAGTGCGATACTTAGATAGTATGTCTTCAAGGTACCTCCGCACGTGCATGACATGCTCTGCACCTACCACTGGCGACTATTTGAAGTAAAATACCTTCAAGTTTTACTCCTCTTTGGGTCAGATAACACCCGCTTTTTGTCAATGTGCTGCTGATTTTCAGCAGCTTTGACTTGACTAGTATATGATAGTAGATCCATATTTCGTGGGCAAACTTTCGGACCCTTTCCGTGAACGGCCTACCAGGTGCTATGTATTCAATCACACACTGAAGACGGGACACGTTCTGTCTTGCACATCCATTTTTCTTGCTCAGTTAATGCAAATGTCCTTTGTTCTTTTGATTTATAGTCGGCTTTAGCCTTCGGTTTGAACAACCAAAGCTCCCGGCGCACCATGAACTGAACAAATAATGGTCCAGAGGTCAAACTCCTCTGCTGCCGTATGTTAAGAAGTTATTCACTGGATCACATCGATTAGCATATGATAGGCTCTCTGATTCGCAGAAAATAATATTTTAGGTAACATGGAAAGATAGACTTGAAAAATATTAAAAGTATTACTTTTTCTTTTCTTAGCGAAAACGCGCCCTCTATGAGGCAGCAATTTTTGTTGATACCTATGAAGAAGAAAAATGCTCATAAAACTAGCACATATAAATACACTCATAATGAATTCATTCATAGTACTTTGCAGTGGCATTTTCATAAGTTACATTTTGTCACGTGTAGATTGTAAATAGTTATTAACGGCTTTTAATAATTTAATTAATGAATCAACATTCACTTGTGCCTTTTCATAGAAAAGGTGTAGAAATTCTAGTTTCATGATATTTTTACCTAATTTTTTAGTCACTAATTATTTAGTTATTTTTACATTATTGTATAAAATATATTTAAAAAACGAAGAATCGTACGACCAAATTTGGACAAATACCATGAAATGATTGTATTGTAATTTAAAAAAGATCCTTCTTTAACAAAAAAATTCCTAAAAAAAATCTCTGGACAATTTGGCGATTTGGTTGTTTGCCCTTTAATTTTTCTTTCCTTCTTTTTTTTTGCCCAGATTTTTTTAGAGAATTTTTAACTAAAAGAACATTTTATGGTGGTTATCTAAATTTGGTCTTTGGATTCTTGGTTTTCTTTCAGGAATTCTATACATTGACTTGATTTTTGGACGTTAAATAGGATTCTAAATTTTATTCTAATCTAATTTAAAATTGGTTAATTTTTATTTTTACATTCTCATCGTAATGGAAAGGTATTCTTATCTAAAAAAATTCATTCTTGCAGATGCACTTGTACTTGGGGCTTTTCTTCCACTTGCGCTTGCGTTATCGGTTGCGGTTACGGTTTGCAGTTGTTGTTTCGGTGGCAATTGCGATTATGCTCTCGGTTTTGCTTCCGCTTGAGCATACATTTGCGATTGCAGTTTCGATTAGTAGTTACGATTGTGGTTAAAATTGCTGTTGCAGTGTCGGTTTGCGGTTGTGCTTACGATTTCACTTGCGCTAACGTTTGCCGTTACGGTTTAAAGTTGCGGTTTCAGTTAAGCTTGCAATTGCGATTTGGCCTCCGGGTTTGTTGTCGCTTGCGGTTACGGTTCTAGTTGCGTTTACGGTTACAATTAATTGCAGCTGATGTTTGTTTCCAGTTGCGCATGTGTTTGAGTTGCGATTCCAGTTGCGGTTACGCTTGCGATATTGCTAACGCTTGCGCATGCATTTGGGGTTGCGGTTTTGGTTACCGTTACCGTCACGGTTGCGGTATTACTTGCTCTTGCGTTTTTGGCTACAGTTTGCGTTTACATTTACGGTTGCTGTTCAGCTTGCGGTATTGCTTCCGCTTGCGCATGTGTTTTGGGATGCGATTGTTGTTGCCGTTGTCGTTACTGTTGCGGCTTCGGTTTTGCTTGTGGTAGCGCTTACGGTTATGCGTACGGGTATGCTAGCGCTTGCGGTTGTGGTTGCGGCTGCGCTTGCGGTTTAGATAGAGGTTGCGCTTGCACTTGCGGTTTTGTTTGCGCTTGCGGCTTTGTTTTCGCTTATGTATTGGTTCGCGGTTGTGTTAACTGTTGTAATTGCGGTTGCGCTTGCGACTTTAGAGTTGCGTTAGAGTTTGTGCTTACGGATGGGTTGTAGTTGGAATTACGGTTGAGGCTTGGATTTGTCGTTGCCATTGCCGTTACCGTTAAAGTTTCGGTTACGCTTGTGGTTACGTTACGTTAGTTTGAGGTTGTGCACGTGATTCTACTTGAGATTGCGCATGCGGTTTTGCTCCCGCCTAGGTTACGGTTTGAGGTTGCATTTATGGTTGCATTTGCGGTTGGACTTGTGGCTTTGCTTTTACTTACGATTGGATTCGCGGTTGCGGTTGCGTTTGTGGTTATGCTTACGGTTGCGGTTGTAGTTACAGTTGCGTATAAGGTTTGCATTTGTAGTTGCCATTTCCGTTATCGTTTCGGTTAAGATTACGCTTATGGTTACGGTTACAGTTGCGATTAAAGTTATGTTTGCCATTGCGCACGTGGTTCCGGTTTCGATTAGGGTTTCAGCTGTATTTGCGGTTGCAGTTACTGTTCCGGTTACGTTAAAGGTTTTAGTTACCATTACGGTGACGGTTCATATTGCGATTCAGTTATGGCTGAGATTGCCGTTGCCCATGCAACTCAGTTTGAGGTTGCTATCGCAGTTGCAATCGTGTTTGCGGTTACGGTTACATTTACGGATGCAATTTAGGCTGCGGTTATGATTGCGGTTGCTTTAATTATTACAGTTAGTTTTTCGTTTTACGTTACGTCCGTGTTACGGTTGCGGTTTTCGTTGCAGTAACAATTGCGCATGCAATTTTTCTTCCGCTTGACCATGTATTTTGCAATAGCGGTTGTAATTGAGACTCACTGTGGTGCATGCGTTTGCGGTTGCAAATATGGTTGTGGTTGCGGTTTCGTTTGCACTTGCGGTTGCGCTTACTTACAGTGTCGCTGTTGTCGTTGTTCACGTTGACTGTATACTGGATAACTAACTATAACACTTTTAGTTTAGAGTTCAATTTTTATTATATTTCCTCAAAAGATTTACATTTAACTTCCCATGTACATTTCTACATATATGTAATCGCAAAAAAGCTACTGCGTTTGAATTTAAGACTTTGAAATGGCTAATATAAGAATTTGAAACAACATTGATTTGTTACCTTTTATTCTTATTAAATGTGTTAATTTAATCAACATTTTTCCGTATCCTAATTAAACTCTAAGAATTTCACTTTCTTGCACGGTTTGAGAACACTTTTCCCTCGTTAATAACCAAACCTAATCTTTATACTGTGTAGGAGGTGGTTATTTTGACGTTTTTTGCGTAGCCATATTTTTTTTGCAGTTAAAAATAATATTTTCCAAATATATTACTGTAAGAAGTGATTGGGACCTTAAATAATGCACTACTGACTTTAGGAACTTGTTAAAAACAAAAGAGGCGGTACATAACCCTAAAGGAATACAAGTAGACTCATACTCGGAGAAAAGGATCGTCTAAATACAACACGGTCAGTGTTGATTCAATTCCCATAGGCGACTCACGCGAAACGAACTCCGTGTTGCATCAACACAGCGCTCCGAGTTATGTGGCGACCATTTATAATTAACACGGCATTCTCTAATTTCTACCGGGAGACTGATTTTCTTATATTCCCCAAAAATGTTTCAAGCGAGTGTGAGCCTACTTCTTTTCACCTCCGTTTCAAATCGACACGGAGTCGTGTAAAATCAAAGCGCCACCGTGTTGAGGCAACACGGCGCAGCGATTAGAATCAATATTTTCCGTCGCGGTCATTCAAAATACTATTTTCTTGAATTGGCACTATATCGTTTCGTTTCAATGGGATTTCTACTCAAAGAAATCGCTGTATTGTATTCACAGGATCTTTTTATCCGTGTACAGTAATCCCTTAAATTGTAACCTAATTGAATTGTCATATAAGCATTCTTTAACTCTAAAGATGCCAAAACGCCATCTATAGAAAGAATCCTTGCAACTGCCTTCCTATCTTCGAGTTTAAAATGAGAGCTTCAATGAATTCATTTGAGCCTTTAAGATTCTAAATCAAATTTTTTCGCCATTTGATTTAGTCCTTAAGAAATAGGGGGAAATATATTGTCTTTTGTGGGTATACACACAGACGGCCCCTTTTTTCGAGTAGCAGGTTGATTGCTTGGTCGCAATTCATCTGCTCCTTAACTTACATCCTAACCTCTTTCGGCGAATGGTCTTTCGCATGTATAGATGTAAACGAAATTTTATGCCGTTTTGGTTGCAGTTACGTTTGCAGTTGCTGTCGCGGATGCGGTAACGGTTGAGGTGGCGCCTACGGTTTGCAGTTGCGGTTTTACTTCGCTTCCGTATGCGTTTAAGCTTGCGAATAAAGTAACGGTTTCGGATACTGACGCGCTTACGGTGGCGTTTACGCCTGTGGCTACCGTGTGCACTTACGTTTGCGCTTACATTTTTTCTTCGGGTTACGAAAACGCTTACATTTACGGTTTCAAGTGCCATTAAGCTTTTTGTTTGCGGTTCCGGTTGCTGTTGCGGTTTAATTGAAGTCGCGGTTGCTGTTGCAGTAACGCTTATGTTACCGTTGCGCCTACAATTTCGGTGCGGTTTCGCTGCACTTATAATAGCGGTTGCGGTTGCGTGTGGGGTTATGGTTCGCGGTTGCTGTTGTCAATGCGGTTGCGGTTTTGGTACAATTTGTATGCGGATGTAACAGCGGTAGCAGTTACGCTTTCAGTTTGAGTGGCAAATGCGGTTATGGTGATGGTTGCGGCTAGGGTTTGTTCTTGCGGATAAGGTTGAGGAAGGACATGCGGTGACGGTTGCGCTGGCGGTTTTGCGTGCGGTTATGGTGTCAGTTACAGTGTTGATTACGGTTGCGGTCACGACTGCGGTTTTAGTTGCGCTTGTGTTTTGTATGCTGTTACGGTTGAGGTTTATGTTACGGTTGCGGTTACGGTTAAGGTTGGGTTGCGCTTGCGCTTGCCCTTGCGGTTGCGATGACGGCTACAGTTGCAGTTGAATGTGGTTAATGTTGAGCGTACAGTTTGGCTTTCGTTTGCATTTGCATTTGCCGTTTACTTTAAGCCCATGATATAATATATCATATAATATAATGCAGAACAGTGAATTTAATTATTGTAGAATTAGTTACCGCTGTGCTATAGAGCGAGAACAAGGATCACATCGTTTACTTAATGGCCCTTATCTAAGAACCATAATGCACTGAAGGAGTCTTCTTGAAAGATTCCCATCATAATGCATATTAATCTATTTTTTCTTAGTTGTAGATGATTAAAATTCTTGGTTCTTGTTTCCCAAAGCATCATCGCATGACTTGGAATGTCTTTGAGCAAATGGTCATAGGGAACGCTTTTTTGCAGTCAATATATGCCATATGAAGTTTCTTAGATGTTTTCTAGCTTGAATCAGGGGCACAGAGTCAATAGTGACTAGATCTTCACTGCGCGGTGAGTTTTCGCAACATTCTTTTTGTTCTTCAGTTAGGATGTTCTTCTTATCGCAATGAAAGTAAGCCTTATCTGAAATTACAGCTGTAAGAGAGGCTATTTGTCGAAATTTAGATAAATTTTTAGCATCTCAATTTTCAGGAAACTCTAAAGTGATACCTTTGAGCATGAAACCTCACATCGGACCTGGATATTCGATGATCTTTTGAAAAAATACCGTGCTAAAACTACTATGAATAGCCAGACACCATCGTAAAAACATGATTTTCGGATTTAGGGGGTCTGGTGATGTGGATATCCGTTGAAAAACTGTGGTGTCTAATTTCGGACAATTCTAATACTTTCTCAATCATACATAATCAGAATGTGAAAAAGATTGAAAATTGTGAATGAGAATGTGAAAAAGATTGAAAATTGTGCTCACCAGAATTTGTTTTGCAAGAAAAAATTATCTCCGTCTTGAATAGAGATATCGGGACCAATAAAAAGTCGATACAATTGTACATTTATCTGTAAATTAGGTTCGCATAATATATCAACACTTTTTTATTTCCTAACCTATTTACACACGAAGCTCCACATCGAGTTGAAAATTTAGGATAATAAATAAGAAGCACTAAGAAAGACTGGTCTGGTCCTAATTTTTAATAATGATGGGTCACGTGACCTACTCGTCACAAGACCTTAATTAGGTATAATAAAGCCTCTTGAGGTAATAGTAGTACAGAAAAAGGGTGCATTTTTTGCATTTTTCCGGACAGTTTTGCAACTTTAGGAACAGCTGAGAGTTGACTCAAAGTCTAGGCTTCGTCAACAGTGATTGTTTCTAGATTTGTTGCTCTTACAACAAACAATTTTTCACCGAGATTCGAGAATCCTCATTCAACAGGTAGAAACATTTCGAATCAGCTTTGCTAAATGCGAACTCAGTGCGATTTATTGTCAATGAGATAGAGCTACTTTTTCTGAAGTATCAGGACTTTCTGTCTCAATATTAGTTACATTACAGAATCTAGAACTGTTTTGCACCCTTACAGTAACAGCGTTACAGAACACTGTGACCTTCATGCTCTGTCATTGTTATGGCACACGATTGTTATAATATTATACATAAATATTCCCTTTTTCGTTATGCAACATATAAAGAACGTGTCTGAGGGAGGAAGGAGAAACTAGGGTATATTTTTTGAAACATTTTCAGATCCACTTGGAGAAAAATTCCGTACAAAATAATTTAGCGTTTGAACGTCCATTTAAGATCCCTTTAGATCCTTTTAAGATGGCCATTATATATATAATTAGAACCTTTTCCAGTAAACGCAACCTTCTAAATTAACGGTAGATCCACTTAGAGAAATTTCGTAAAAAATAATTCAGTTTTTTAGTGTTCACTTAAGTTCCCTTTAGATAGAATGAACATTTCATAATCAGTCGAATTTCCAGTAAACTCAGTCTTTTTAAATACCGATAACATCCCCTTACAGAAATTCCGTACAAAATATTTTAGCCTTTTAATGTCTCTTTAAAATCTCCTTAGATCCTCTTAAGGGGGTCACCCCGTGTGACGGCCCGTTTTTTTTACCTTTTTTATGATTTTTTTGTTACGAACGATAACAATATACAACTTTAAACTTTTTACTATATATTTGTTAACACTTTAACAGGAATTTGTGCAAGTTTAGAAACAACATTTTTATTATATTGCGAGTGGCGCCACTCCGAAGACACACATGTCAACAAAAAGTGAGTCTATGGCCGGCATGATTCCGGGCGAACGGCTTATCTGAAATCAAAAAACCAAACGGCATTTTAATCTGTAAAGCTGTGGACACGGTTAATTCGAAAAACGTGGTGTCGAGAAAAACGCGTTTGAAAGGTAAAGGACGATTTAAACAATGAAATCTTTACTCACCATTAATCTGCTATGCCTTCTCCAGAAACGATCCCTTATTATTCCTCTTGGAAGTGTAGCTTCAATTTAGCTTTAATTCTCACATTTTTTGCGACATCACTCACGCGTCGCTCGGAGCGAGTGATTCTGGCATCATCACGGCGGTGCACGTAAGCATGCGCTTCGCGGCTAATGTAACATCCCATTGTCCAACGACTTCGAATATTAGAATATTACTTCATGAGCATATTCTATACATGTGTAGGAATAAATTCAGGCAAAAAAAAATTAATCGATTTTTTCGACCGGACACACGGGGTGACCCTCTTAAGACGGCAGTTATATACTTAGTAACTTTCCAGTAAACGTAGTATTATAAAATTCCCATTAGATCCATTCAAAAGAATTTCTCAAAAAATAATGTAGCGTTTCAAGCTCTACCTGCGGGTTTCGCTTAGATCCTCTTAGAATTATGTTTCTATTGAATTTCTATTAGATTCCTTGAAAGAAATGTGCAAAAAGTATTTTCGGATTATAATTTCCATTCCGATTCCCCGCAAAACTCATTACAAATATTTCTTAAAATTAACTACGAAACCAGTACCCCCTTAGGAATATATTACACCACATTACTTTCCCCCATTCTTCTTAAAACCACTTGAAACTCGAACTGCAATCATAGAGGCTTCTAAACAGATTCTAACGACTTCTAACCTGTATTTTGACCAGAGATGCCAACAACCGAAAGCAATTCGTTTTTCATTATTTGAACGTTTTTGTTCTATTAGATACTGCTAATTTATTTATGTGGCTAGCTGTGAGTAAACACGTAAGTAAGAAAAGTCAATGATGTTTTATCCTCACATTTGGCACACTTTTCTTTGCAAAAAATAAAGGGACATTACATCTCTTTCCTATAATTCTATAATTATACCATAGTAATGACGATTTTATATTAATTCACCGGCTGCCATGTATTACACAAAAAAACTTTCTCCTACAATTATGAATTTTCGATTTCATATTTTAATCACATAATATAAAGGTCTAAATTTAAAATCAAACAGAGAGTTTTTTCGAAAAATGGTCTTGTTGTCACTGGTTTAAATTATCTGAAAATATGATGCATTGCTCTTTTCGACGAAGAAGGTGTGGATCTCGAAACAGTAAGTAATGTAAAACAACAGTAATGTTAAATAAACTGAATGCAAGCACGAAGAGCAACAACAAGTTGATAAATTCGTAAAACTTGGTAGCTTATTTACTAGGGACGGAAAGATAGATGAGGAGTTAGATAGACGCAGAAACGAAGGTAAGAAGGTTATTGGTACAGCAGGGCCCCTTGTCAGAAGTACAAATATATTAAATAAAGCTAAAATGGTAATATATAATTCTATATTTGAACCGACTGTACTATACAGTAGCAAGACGTGAATCTATCATGACAAAGATAAGAAAAAAATTAACGCGATTGGCATGGGATTCTTGCGCATAGTATGCAGGAAAGTTTTAATAAACAAAGTGAGTGACGAGATAATTTTCACAGAATTTTGTGCAGAAGAGACACTAGTTGGCACATGGAAAAGAAATCGGTTAAGATGCTTCGGGCATGTTTAAAGAATGCCAAATGTATGACTAATGAAACAAGTGTATCAAGTTTAAGTAAATGGAAGCGTGTCCAGAGGCAGACCGCGGAAAGAATGGTTAGAATGTGTGAATGAGACCCTAGTTAGAAGAGACATAAGAAGCCTCAGAAACACGAGAGCTTGTTCGAAAAAGTGCATAAACATGAAAGAAGCTAGAGAAGTATGCCATGGCAGAATAGTACGACAACAAATTGTTAATAAAAAGAGTGTAACTAGAGTGAATGACGCCTCAAACAAAAGACCTTGGATACTAATGGACGCAAGTGGGGAACCTCGCATGACGACTTTGTGAGGATTTTAACTTAAGTTGATTGTTAGAGAGATTGATCAGCAGCCTGGGTCAGAGCAGTGCAGCGGAACAAACGTGTTATTTAAATTAATAATGCGAGAATTCTAGATTAGTCTGAAAATTCTACAACCACTTCCTCACATCCCAGTGGACACAAAATTTGGTGATGTCTTTACGACATCTTTACGGCAACTTTACGACATCCTATGTTCGTGTCCTTAAGGTACTTCCTCAGGTTTGATATCTATCCATGCATTTATAAATGAAAACTTTTTTCCCTCAATTATTAATATCGGAACGAGAAAATACAATCCCTTAAAGATGGATTCTTCGAAAAATGGTCTGGTTCTTGTTTTATTCTAGTGAATTGAAAATTTCATGCATTTGATGTGCCTGGTAAATAGCAAACCGCCACCATGTGTGTACCCATGCACTAAAAAAAGTTAGAAGAAAGTCGGTTCATCCGTTAAATTTCTATTGAGACTTTTTGTAATTGCTCCTCTCTTATTTCATTTTCAAGTTGACACTCAAAGGGTATGCAATACGCAACCTTTTCTTTAGCAATTCATTTTCCAGAATTTTCATCCGAAACCTCTGCAATCATAGATATTGGTTAGTCTTCTCTGTTTTTCCCATACGTTTGTTTCAAATACAACTGCTTGCTTTAAAATGAATGTGCTGTTGCTGACGATTGATGCACTATTATGTTTCAAACACGATAGATAAATTTTTAACTAAACGGATTAATTACTATCAACTACCCGGGTGAAGCTGAAAACATTAATTTTCGACAAAACAGTCCTACATTCAACCAAATAGTTGAATATTCAACAAAAAAGATGATATGTTAACCAAGGCGATTAGTTTATTACAAAAAATACAAATTTTTAAATAAATAGGCTAAGTTTCTATACGAAAATAGAGAAATTTTCAAACAAAAATGGAATAGTTAATTTTTTTTAAAGAAGATTAATTTTCGTGAAAAGAAAAAATACGAAATTGCAACAAAATATATACCTTTTTAACAAAATTGTTTACACTATGAAGCCAAAAAGGTGAATTATTTTCAAAACGTTTGAATTTTTAACCTGAAATAATAACATTCTAACAAAAAGTTATTTTTCTACCAAGTAGTTAATTTTCCAATAAGTAATTTTACTTTTAAGTAACAACAAATTTTAAATATTTTCAAGACAAAAACACGAATCTTCATAAAACCGAATTTATTTTAACAAGAACTTAGCATTCAATGAAATAGTTGAGTTTTTAAATAAAAAGATGAATATATTTAAAAAAAAAAGAAGAATTTCTTACAAAGAAGATCCATTTACTACCACAAAAGACGAATTTTCAACAAAACACATGCATTTTCAACGATACAGTTGTGTTTTCATTTAAAAGTGATAACTTTTAAAAATTCCGAATTTCCCAAATAAATTAGAGTTAAAACCATTCATTTTCAATCAAAAATGAAACGAATGTTCAAAAAAATAAAAACCTTCAACAAAAGAAATGAAAATTACACTGAAATGATGATTAAACTTAAATTACTTAATTAATTATTTGATTAATTAAATTAATTATGAAACAAAAAAGTTGAATTTTCAACTCAAAAGATAAATTAATTATCAAAAAGATTCATTTTTAACAATGTATCGAATCTACTCAATTTTGACCCAGAACTGTCAAAACCCTTCACAGTAGACTCTACGAAACTTCTCGTTTCCCGATTTCCCCTTCATTCGCTTGCCCTCACTCCTTGTATTTGGTATAAAATTAACTTTTTTGTTAAAATGTTATAATTTCAGGTTGCAAATTAAAACGTTTGAAGGATAATTCACCTTTTTGGCAATTACGTATTTTTTGTTTTGATGAAAATTGATGTTAAACATTAATGTTTTGAGAGTCACTCGTTTAGATGATAATAATTAATGGCTATGATTGCAGAGTTTTCGGTTGAAAATTCTGGAAAAGGAATTGCTGAAGAAAAGGCTGCGCATTGCATGACTTTCGAGTGTAATCTTGAAAATGAAATAACTTGCAAATTGGATGCTTCACTATCTACTTCTTGTTGATCTAACATTTTGGGGTGCGCGCCGTGGATAGCCTTCGGCCTCCATTGCTCTACTAATTCCTCCATGGTTACTATCCTGATATTCAAGGCCTCATCTGAGGACAAATTCAAGGGCATGTAGTCAAGATATGCTTTACAAATGGTGCTGTAAAGCGCAACATTTCGTTTGCTGTTGAAATAGTCCGCAACTGTATAACTTGTGACTCACACAGTTTTTTGACATCTACAACACCACTACCCCTATATGTCGTGGTAGAAAAACCATTTCAATCGCTGATTTTTTGCGGTGCATTCGGTGCTTGTGTTGGTGTTGGACCATTTGAGGAGCCGGATAGAGTAGGTGAAGACAGGGATGGCATATGTACTGATTGCCCTGATTTTGTTTTCCGAGTTGCGAAAACTCTTCATAATCAATCTGAGTCTCTTAGTGAAGCCAATCGTGAGGCTTGTCTTAACTATCGTATGCGGAATATCCTTAGATTCAAGAATACCCTATTATTCAAGAATAATAAATGCACTGTTCTGCATTTATCTAGTCCGAACTACATGTGGATATCATTGGAAAACTGTTTTGTGACATCGATCACTTGCTGCAGTTTCTGGGCTGCACTATCGTACAGCTTCAGGTACCATAAGACATGCTGTTTAGTGTTTTGCTCAATGGGTTCAACGCTATACAGAACCAGATTGCATTGAAGGAGTCTCCTTGAAATATACCCGTCTTAATGCGTATTGATCTATTTATCCTTGGTTGTCCATGATTAAAATACTTGATTCTTGTACCTCAGAACCTCATTGCATGACTTAGAAAGGCAACAATGCGTGGATGCCATTCTCGTCGCAATGAGAATATACCTTATCTGCAATGATAGCTGTAAGACATTTATAAATTTTTGGAAGACAAGCTATCGGTCGAAATTCAGATGGATTTTGAGCATCTGGTTTTTAGGTATCATATACGTAGTACCCTGGAGCATAAGGCCTGGCATTAGATCAGGATGTTCAATCATGTTCTGAAAATACCTTGCCAACGCATGATGCACACTCGTCAGGTACTTCTACTAGAAGTTGTGCATCATGTCCGGGCCTGGAGCTTTCTAGTTATTTGCCCTTTTTAAGACCACTGAAACATCTAAATCAGTAATGCTTGTCAGCTGCATTTCAGGGCTATTTCCTGCCCCTTCTACTTCCAGTTTCGATTTTGTTTCCTTTGTGCCCTACTTTTCCTGTATCGACGCAGTCTGACAGAAAGAACATCAAGTCTTTGCCGTTGGAAATCCATAATCTCATCCAATATTGATGGTGTTAATGTCTCGATGTGCCGAGGGTGGATGATTTTAGTGACATGGTCTATCAGCTTTCTGGTTCTATTTCCTTTTTTATATTGAGTTAATCGACCCAATTTGCACTTTACTTTGCTGACATCCATATCCAGCCTGATCTTCCATGGTGGAGCTAGATTCCTTGTTGGGGCAAAAAGTGCATTTGCAGGCCTAGTTCTGCGGCCCAACGTTCTAACGGTTGCCACAACTGCACAGTATACAAGAGCTTGCACCTCTAACGCAGTTTCTGTTACGTTCAAATGCGTAGGTAAAATCTTACTGTTGAGTTGTTCTATTAGTACACGAAAATCATGTGTGATGTTCATTTTGGGGAGAGTATGCCTTAGTGTTGGATCTACATGTCTGAACTCTATTAATGCATGAACGAAATTCCTTTCAAGGTGCTGTAGTTTTTCTGGGATTTCACTATCCTACATTAACATTATTAATATTCCAAGGGGAGTTCATCAATAGGAAGCTGCTGTTCCACTTCCATTTTGATAGCAGCTATTTTAACTGGCGAAAGCAATCTGTTTACAGATATTAAACGTTTTTGATCTTTCAGGTTCTGCTCATTTATTTTTGTGGCTAGCTCTGGGTATTTAAGTAAAAAGAGTCTATGGTGCTCTCTCCTCACACTTTGCCCACATTTTTCTGCCAAAAAATAAAGGCGCATAAAATCTCTGTTCATATGGTATGTCCATTTCCTTTGCTTTTTTGGTTGCTGAATCTCTGCTTCTGCCTCTGTTTGTGTACGGCCTTCCACCTCTGGAGGATGCGCTGGTGTTGGATCATCATCAAGTTGAGGAAGAACATCAATTGCCCCTGCATGACCGTGTGCCGCGGCTTTCTCTAACTGATATTCATTGCCGTTGTTTTTCCACGATAAAATCAACCTGTTGCTTAATCTCCATTGCTCGGTCTTCTGTCATCTGTAGATTATTCCTGATGTCCTTCACCTTAACGATAAGATATCGTAGTGCGGCTTTCTGTATATTAGGATACTTTTCAGCAAATCTCGTTCTTAAATTGTATTATGTTTCCATTTTTGTTCCAAGCTTCGCACTTTCGTAATAGAGGCGCACCAAATTTTCTTTCATTGTGGTATCTCACTTGACGCTCTCGCACGGTATTTCTGTCGAGGTGGTTGGCTGTAAATATCTAACGCTAGCCAAATCATCCTCAGCAGGCACAGTTGATGTTCCACTGCTTACTGTTTGTCGCAGATATTCTTGCTGGCCAGCTGTTTGATTAGTGATATCTGCCTGACCATCTCGCAGCTCACCATCACCACCGACCCGCATGCTGTGGCCCCCAGCAGTGGCTCTAGGGGCGTCCCGACGACCCTCGGGAAGCGACAAGCGTTTCAATATCTTTAGTATATATATATATACTCTTCATGATTTAAGCCTCAAGCCCTACCGCGACATCAACGACATCAACTTCAACATATTATGCGCCTGGAGGAAAATATAATTGATTTTATGTAAATAGATATAGAAGACAAGATTTGGGTATACAATTTTTCGAATTTAGTGCAGCATGTCTTTGTCATATTTTTAGTAAAAAATTATTTTTTAACAAAATAAGAAAAAATTTTTGATTGGTAAATTTTTAACCTAAAATATTTCTTTTAAAAAATACATTGTTTAGCTAGAAACTTTTGTTTATACTCAAGTTTTCAGTTGAAACAATTAATTTTGAGCCCAAAAAATGCGAAATTTCAATCGAAGAAATAAATTTTTAACTTTAAAAAATAAATTTTTAAAGAAGAAGAATAAACCGCCACCGAAAAAGATAAATTTGTAACTAAAAGGATAATTTTTCAAGGAAAAAATGTCAACAAAATTGTATAATTTTCATCTTTAAAAACGAATTTCAAACTAAAATAATAAGTCTTCGATCTAAAAAGGAATTTTTAATGAAAGAAACTAATTTTGAAGTAGAAAAAATTAATTTTTAACCAAAAATAAAACCGTTAAATTTTCATTAAAAAAATTAATTTTGAATTTTAAAAAATCGAATGTAAAACAAAATAGTGAAAGTTTGAACCAAAGAAATCAATTTACAAACAAAAAGAATAATATTCTTCGAAAAAAAGTTGAAATTGCAACAAAATACATGAATTTTCAGCATATACTTGAATTTTCAACTAAAAAGATAATGTTTCAACGAAAAATTGAATAGATGGATTTTAAGTTGAAAAATAATTATATTTTTTTTTCTTGATTGAAGACAAAAGTTATATACTTTGTATAAATTACTGTGCATATTTTAATAATTATTTATTTAAATTACAATGATTGTTTTTAAAGTAATTTTGAATCGCGCGACAAGTGCGGACAACCAACGCGCAGCCCTAACACCCGCGCAGTAGCGCAGGGTGCCAACATTGGCATCATTACCGATTTCATCTAATGAAACAGCGAACGGACGGTTTAAAGTTTTATTTTTTTGACTAAACTGTAAAAAGTATAAGCTCAAGATGTAGACTATTGCCTGCCATACCTCATTCAACCTTCCTATTGTTCGGGATTAGAGCCGGATGTTAAAAATGAAAAATGTTTAGAATATTAAGGAATTTTATATTAATATTCTGCATTAGGTTAATTACAACATTAGGTTATTGACAACATTGAACGATTTTCCTAATCTTTTTTTTTTATTCTTTTGTAAATTATATGAGGAAATTCATGCAGGTATTTAAAATGTAATGCAATGGAATTTCAATATATTTTATTTTCAAGGTTTAAATTTAATGAACAATTTTCCTTAAAAATTTATATTTTGTGGTTTAATTCCACTATTTTTCATTCGAAAAATTAAAATATTATCCACAAAAGCGGCCACTTCTGTGGCGGAGGATCCTACTTTTTCTAGGTGGGGACAGAGCCATAGAATTATAATAATAAATTGAACAATGTATACAGTTTATACGACTTTAAAATTTTACATAAACTATACATATATAAATAACAATTTGTAGTAAATCATGAATAATAATCAACATTAAATGCAGGTATAAAATTGATGATGCTAAACATTTCACAAAGCTTATGATGATTTTATATTCAATGATTTTATAAATATTTCGCAAACATTTCAAAATTTCTGTAAAGATTTTTTTTAGATTTCAGACATGGTGCAAATATTTTAATAACTTTCGAAAGATTTCACAGAAATTAGAAAGTTTTCGCAAAGACTTCCAATCGATTTACAAGGTTTCGATGATTTTCCAGACTTCACAAAGAATCCGGAGACATTTAACACATTTCACAAAGACTTTAATTATTTCACAAAGATATGCGATAGATTTCACAGATTGCAAGAACACTTTAGTAATTTTCCAAAGATTTCGAACATTTCGCAAAGATTCTAAATATTCAGCACATATTTCGGCTGAGATTTATAACATTCCACCAACCACCAACACGTTAATGATAGACTTCTTCTTTATTTATAATGTGTCCCCTAAAGGTTTACATGACTTCCATTCCTTACCATTTACATAATAAACAACATAAGAAAATTTCTACCTTAATATTTACAATATTTAGAACTATTTACATAATGTCTTATATCTATCTAGTTTCTTAACTTAACTCGAGCGAGCGGTCGAAAGCGAGAGTGCATG
>JAAAKG020181209.1:0-25933 GCA_010014905.2 Druon quercuslanigerum
CGGTAGGGTTTCGTCGCTGCCCTACAACAACAACGGAGATACAATCGACAACGCAACTCTCTCTCTCTCTCTCTCTCGCCTTCTTCTTAAAGAAAAAGTATACGTAAGTTAATATTTGTAACTATTTATCCATTCCATGTTTTTATACTAAATTTATTGTTCACCTGTCCATCTTTTTTATTTTTAAACACTACATATTAACAGAGTTCCCATAGAGCTGACAAGTGACAACTTACCCACAAACAAAAATAAATTGTCAAGCCTTACCACCCTGAAAGAATCAGCACCCTGATCTCTCTCTTACCAGGTTTCCATAGTACCCTCGCCTATTTGCTCGGGACGTGACAGAATCATTAAACGGGGCTGCAGCGATTCTTAACCTTCCTGAAAAGCCCCTAGAAATAATTGATTTTGCTTCCGTAGTTCCTTCAAGGGACTGTTCGGGATGAGGGGGGAGTCGCTAGGGTCACAACAGAGATCTTGAATTTTCCAAACTTCCTATGTCTATCAAATCAAAAGATATTAGTGGTTCCCAAGATTCATACCGCCTTTCAGATAATGAGTTGCTTTCTTTAATTAAACTCACTTCACAAGTCAATATGATTGACTCCACACCAATTCCAATTTTCCAAATGTCGGCAATTTATTACGCTGCTACACCCGTGAGTGGACCTGAACCTTTATCAGAATTTCGTTTTGCCTATAATACCGTCTAGCATACTACCTTAAAAACTATTTCCGCCTTTTTAAACCTCGGTCGCGACCCTAAGCCCATTATTTCTGTGAGGTATCTCTCAAATTAAGGGATAGGACAGGATTTGGAGGTCGAGAACGGGTGAAGTCAATGACGTTCAACAAATTGTATTTAATAAATGACGGTTTATTAAGACCACTTACAGAGTTCAGTAGGACCTGCTGACCCACTATCACTCGTAATTCTCGCAGGGTATCCCCGAGAGCAGGTTTCTTTAGGGCTTCGTTGGCGAGATGGTCATCGGGCGTTCCTCGGTGAAGTCAACCAGATCGAAGGTTGGCGTCATTTGGAGATCGTAAAACGGCAAGGCGACGTTAGAGAACATAAAAGGGATTTTAGCCGGAACGTTGCCCGTATCGGGGAGCAGCGAGTACAAGACTAACTACCTTTGGGGCGGGATTGCGGTAATAAGGACTATGGAAATCGTTCCCCACTTCTTCTACTAGGCCCACAGGGCCGTATGGTAGCAGGACGCTTGTAACATCGTTACAACTCCCCCTCCCCCTCTGTTTGGGACGAGGCTTATTGATTCAAAACTGCCTCCTTCAACTTCGTTATTTCCTCATCGAAAGTAAAATTAGCTTCTTCTTCTGTTGAGTTGCATGTAGGAGTCATCATCTTGTTTTTTCTCCTTTAATTGTCTGTCTTCTTCCCTTGCCAATTCTTCTCTTTCGTGTGTAAATTTAATGACTTCCTTATATTTTTGGTTTTTTTTCCACCGAGCCGCCTTTTATGTATTTAGTTTTTGTCAAGTTCGGAATCGTGTGGTAGTTTTTTATTCTGTTGGACATTTCATCACAATATGTGTCGTGGAGGATGTAAAGTTGTATTGGAATCATCTTTCCACAATGCCGACACTGTCACATCTTCATATCTTCCATCTTTTTCTTTTCCTGAAACAAAATTTAAAAATCCTGCCCCTCGAAAAATGAAATAAAATTTTGTTTTTCCTCTAATATCGTTTTTTTCTTAACTTTCTTATATTAAATCAAATCTAATGTCTTAATGTTCTTTTACTCCTTTTTCAAAATTTTTAATTAGGCTTTTATTTTAATTATTTTTCTTTCTTTTCTTTCTTTTTTTACTTCCTTTCTTCTTTGTTTCTCCTCCGGTCTTCCTTTCTTCTTATTTTCTCTTTCTCTAACTGTTCTTCTCTTTCCTGTCTGTATTTGAAATTTTTTTTCATTTCTCGTATTTCTCTTTTTTCATTCTCCCTTTCTTGTTGTATTTTAATTTTCATTATTATTTCTTTTAAATTTTTCTCTTTTTCTTATATTTTCTCTCTGGTCGGAAGACCGTACCAGATTCTCTTCTCTTCTATTCGTTTTTCTATCCTTGGATTTCCTTTCTTTAATTCTTTTTCCTCTTTTGACATGGGTTGGTCATATCCCTCTTTCTCAAACCACGTTTGTTTTTTTATTTCTTTACTTCTTATTTTTCTAATTTCCCTGCGCATGCTTATTTCCGTTTCTGCTTTTTTCTTCTGTCATACTCCTTTCTTCTAGCCATTTCCTCTTCTAGGCTCTCTGTTGCCGGCGGTTGGGAAAGATCGACTCACTTTTTACATATGATGTTCAATAATTCTCCCCCCACCAGCCCCAGAAAGCAATATTTACCCCTTACGATCAAACGTGGATCCATCCTTCAGAAAATAAATGCCTTTTCTGTTTATTGTTGTTTTTTGTAAGTGTCGCTGTTTCTGTTATTTTCTGTTGTTTTCAGTGGCGTAACAGAATCAAATTATCCACATGCCTGCCATTCAAAAAGAAAAAATTCAAACTTTACTTTACTTTTTACTAATAAACTTTTTTATATCTTTAACGTTCCAATTACCTAAAGATTTACCATTCTTTGCTTTAATTTCGTAAATTGTATTGTATTGTAATTGTATGCGACTATTAAACACTTACTAACAACAGCACTGGTCTCTTGACCAGTCTCTGTCACAGTCTCTAGACGCCCGCGCTGTCTCGTGCCAGTGTTGCGTCTCTCGCCTTGTAGGGTTTAGGGTAGAAACTCCGTCTCTCTCTCTCGCATGTTATTTCTCAGGCTAATCTTCGTTCCAAATTTTAATTTACGTTTCTCGCTTTCCCTATTCTAATTCTCTTTCTTATTTCCCTTCGTATCTTTAAATATTGGATCTTGCATTTTAATCAACTTTGATTCTATTGCATACTTAATATGTGGTAATTCTTGTAACCACTATATGTTTTTCTCATAATCCATTTTTAAACCTACTTTTTCTATCATGTCCGTTCCTATTATCCGCATTCATTTTAATCCAGGTAACAATCTAAATAAAAAATACTTTTCTACGTGTCCAATTTTAATTGGAATCAAGACTTTTACTATTATTTTCAACATTTGGCCGTTCGCGACAATTAATGTATTATTTATCGGTTTCTTTATTTCATGATCTAAGTCTTTTATTGTTTTAATAAATTTTTCACGTATATATGAGTGAGTTGCACCGGTATCAACTAACACTCCTAATTTAAGACCTTTAAAACCTATCATAAGGCGAAATCTTGTTTCGTCCGAGTCGTTTGTGTCTGTGTCAAGTAATTCTGGCGGTCTCTGGCTTTGTCTATTATTTTCCGCCTTTAATATCGACCGTTTGCGTTTCGCTGATTTAAACTGTATCAACAATCGAGAAGAACATTTCCTATTTTCCGGCAATCGTAGCATGTAATTGGTTCTCTCGATCTGTGATTAAAATTTCGGTTTCCTAAATTTGGATCCACAAAATCCTGTCGACTTGAAATTGTTTCACCTTTTTTATTGTCCCTACTATTTTCATAATTTAATTGTTTTGTATTTTTATTCTGTCTATTTATTTCTTTTCTGTCTTCAGATTTAATATTATTCTCATCCGAGTTATACAAAAGCGCTGGTATTTGCGGAGAATTATTCGTTTGTTGTGTCAGTGCGTTCCTTAACAGCTGATTCATTGCATTCAATAATGCTTGACCAGCTGTCTTTTGATTTCTGAAATTACTGTTATCATGCATAAACCTCTGATTTTCTACGTATCTTTCATTATTAGTAAAATTTGCTTTATTGTTTTGAAATCTTGGATTAAAAAAATTTGAATTTTTATTTAGAAATCGTGGTTTGTATTTTTGCATGTTTGGTTGGTTTAGATACCTCGGCCTAAATTGTCTTTGTAGATTTTGATCATAATTTTGTTGTTGATTTCTATTTTGGTTTTCGTTTTTAAGATTATTTCGACTTTGATTATTTCCTTCTTCATTTTTACTTTTATTATTTTTATTATCATCTTTTTCTAAAATGCTTAATTGTTGACCTCTAATTTTAGATTTTGCCACATCTGTTTCCCATTCTCGTCCTAAAATTTCTCATTCTGAAAAATTTGAAAAAGCATTTCTTGAAATGTAAACATTATATTCTGTTATGAACGCCTATATATCTTGTTCTTTTTTCTGGTTACAAAAATTAATTTAATTTTTTATAATTTCTGAGTATCTTTCGGATAAATATGCACCTTTACATTCTTCAATAAATTGTTCCAAATTTTGCCAATTATCTCTATTAACTTGGTACCAACTTATTGCTTCTACTTCCAAAACCGCGTCTAAATTTTCTAAAATGTCGATTTTATTTATTTTGTACCCTCTTTTAAATCTACTTAACCAATTCAAGAAATAGCTTGGACTATTCTCAGTATTATTTTTAAATTTAATCGGCCAATTCGACATAATTTGAAAAGACTTTTGAATCATTCGGATTGGAAAAAGGGTTGCTGGAATTTTATCAATAATTTTTTTGTTTTTTTCTGCTCTTTCATCATCTGTCCCCCTAGTTCTGTCAATTCTATTTTGTCTTTCATTTTCGAATTGAGGTACATTTGATTTTCGTATAATTGATTGCCTTTGCACCGGTCTCGGTAATGAGTACCTGTCCCCTTTACCTATGCCTCTATTTATTGTTATTCTTTTTCATGCACCTGCTAACGGACACCGTTTCTCATTAAAATCTAATTCAGTTTTTTCCAAAACGAACCGTATTTTTGTATATTTCGAGGCTTATTACTTTCATTAAATCAATTCTCTCGCATTTTCGCTTTCTTGTCTTTCTAATTCTATTCGCAATCTTTCGCGACCTAATTTTTCTTTCTCTACTCTTTCTCTATCTATTCTTTCTTTCTCCTTTCTAAGTGTTTCTTCTCATTCTAACCGACTCGATTCTAATCTTTCTGTTTTTTCTAATCTTTCAAGTTCTTTTCTCTTGTTTTAAATTTCTCTATCCATTCTACTCATTTCTAATTCACTATTTTCTAAATTCCTACTCTTTTCATCTACTATCCTCCAATTAGGGATCGTCCATATATTACGTAAGGCTGTTTTATTTTGTTTAAATAAAGATGAGAATAAAGTTGCCATTAAATAAAAAATGACACAACGATATAAACAAAAGAAAACATCCTTACGTAATATGTGAACGATCCCTTACCTAATCTAATCTCGGTATTTGGGGACAGCATTCCCATTTCGCGTCTATGTGGGGTACGGTTTTATTTGTTTGAGTTGGGTGTACTTTCTATTAATATTTGAGTTGTCGTTCTGGGGATTGCACCTGTCGCTTGATTTGGCTGCACCGCCCCCATTCTAATTCTCTATTTCGTACCGTTACGAATTTTAAGTTTGTATCTATTTCTTCTCTTCCATCTTCTCTGACTATCGAATGATTCTCCATGTTTTTGTTAACTAAATTACTCGTATTTGCTTGTGCATTATTTTTTTCAAATATAAACTTCGGGATTTCATTATTTTTTCTACTTTCTTTTACTTTTTCTAGCGGATTCGCTATTTTCGGAATAATTTTTATTTTTCCCGTTCTTAAATGCATTCGATTTTCTCTATTTCTTTTTTCTCTTTGCCAACTAGCTTAGGGGATCCAATGGCTGATTAAAAACCGACACGTTCATTTAAGTGTGCATCGCGGTTTTTTAAAACTGGAGGATGCGCGTGGCCTAACCACGTAATAGAAGAATCCGCTGAGGGCGGGAAAGCATGGAGTTGTTTGGATTACTTCACTCAACTTCTAAATTCGCGCGCCAATTTCTGTTACTGACGCCACCTTCTGTTTCTAACTGTCGTTCTTTTTCTTCAAAATTTGTCCACTTTTTCCTACTAGTTACTTCTATTCTTACGTTTTTATTTTTCAAAATTCATTTCCGTTTTTAACTATCCGTCTCATTGCGCTTTTCGTTTAGATTTGTTTTTTAAACCCCTCAATTATCCAAACCTGCTACACGGAGTACAGATAAGGTGTTTTTTTCAGGGTAGTTTTTTGTTTTGTTAAAGGTGGCAGAGCCTCCGATTTGCCTGTAGTAGATACTGGCATTATCCTAGAGGAATTGTACCGTTCAGCGCTCTCCAAAAAGAGCGAAGATCATGCGGGGGAACCCAAGGAAGCGATGAAGACCACCCCGAAGGAAAAGCCCGACTATCCGGAATTCTTCAAGTCAAAAGGTGGACTCTTGCAATCCCCGTTTCCCTGGTTGGCCCTCGAGAACCCTAGTTATGAGGATTTCACAAGTGGAGGGGGTACAAGGCCGGGAACCTAGAACAGCCGAGAGCGTGGAACCAAAATCGGAAATTCTGGGGAGAGGCAAAGGGAAAGCCCCCATCCACTTAGAGCTATAGAAATTTTTGAGTGCCTTAAGATATCAGTCTATAATTTTAGTAATAAAAAATTGTAAACTTTAGTTAGTTGCGATCGATCTGAGTTACACCATTCGTAAGAACTTTTCTTAATAAACCCTTAACAGTGTAAAACCACGCCTTCTACTTAATTTTCCCACTTTGGATCTGAGCTAGTTTGAATTAAAAGTAAGTTACAATTCCGGTACATATTGAAGTTACTTTTTGATATTATTAATATTAGATGTTAATTTTGTTTGTCTGCTGGTCTATATCAATATTGTTAAAATATTGATAAATCTTAAGATTGTGAAAAAATGTCTCTATCTCCGCTGGGATCCGAACCCAGAACCTTCAGATTTCCGGTCTGATGCTCTTACCAATTGAGCTACGGAGAGATGAGAAAATTTTCTTCATATGAGACAAACAAAAATAGTAGACAAACAAAATTAACATCTAATATTAATAATAAAAAATATTCCCTGGTCAACAACCCTAAGATCAACAATAATTACTTTTTGATAGTTTGTTTATTTATCGTGATTTTGTTGTTTCTGACCAAGAAAGGTCTAGTGCCCAACATTTTCAGTAATTGATTGAGTTAAATTGAGACTATGGTGACGAAGACTAACAGCTCCTTATAATTCAGAAGGAACTGGGGTTTGGAGAACCACCGGATGTGCCTAACTTGAACCGTTTTGGAAATGAAGATTTCGTCATGAATAGAGCACCAAGCAAGGGAAAGCTCAGAGGAATCTCAGATTCGAACGACTAAGAACTACGAGGATTTCAATCCTAGTGAAAACCTTCTTAGGGGAAGTATTTGAAATATCTTTAAATGCAACTGACATTCCTCTTAATCAAGCACGAACCAGTCAAAATTTCGACGAATGGATGGTGGTCATGGCTGACGAGGTAAAATCGATTTTAATGAAGAATTCATCGAACATGATTGACAGAAAAAAATGTTGTAGAATTTGTTTATTTATGTCATACGGTCACATCAAATTAAAAACAAAACAGAGCTTTCCATTATAACTCCATTTATTTTTAAACATGAACTTTCCACGACGTTTCGGGATCTCTGCGGGACTTTATCAAATTATCTTCATTTGATTAGTTTTTTTTAGAGAAAACCAAACAATCTATTTTTGGAGTCAATACATGTGAAATTATTGTCAAGTTAAAATACGCTGTTCTAGTTTAAAAATTTTATGTGACCGTAAGACATAAATAAACAAATTCTACAACATTTTTATACATTGTGATATACATCTTCAATGTATAAGAAGGAAGAGCGAAAAATTCGGACTCTGCTAGTATTAGTGATTATCACGAGTATCGGTCTTACAGATCCGAATTCCCAACTTTCACCTCTACGAGCCTTGCTTCTTTCGGTCAATAGATTAATTATAACCAAAAATTTCAAATTTATGATTTCAAAATTTCGTAATAGTCATTAAATAATAGAAATAGTAAGTTTCACACAAATCCAATATGTCAAATGCCAGAATAATAATGATATAGAATTAAGGTGGTGTATAGGTATTGTTAACCAAATTATTCTTTCGTATATAAACTTTGTAAGCCAAATATTATCATTTAATCAAGCATTTTAAATTCGAGATTCCAGAAAAAGGAAACTGGTAATAGTAATATGCAGGTTTGCAAGTAGTATTTCTTCAGAAAGGCTTATAACTGATAATTTATTAGTGCCTCTTAAGGGTTATAACCTTATAATAGGAATGACGAATCTTAAATAATAGAAATAGTAAGTTTCACACAAAATCCAATATGTCAAATGCCAGAATAGTAATGATATAGAATTGAGGTGGTGTATAGGTATTGTTAAACAAATTATTCTTTCGTATATAAACTTTGTAAGCCAAATATTATCATCTAATCAAACATTTCAAATTCGTGATTCCAAAAACTAGTAATGGTAATATGTAGGTTTGCAAGTAGTATTTCTTCAGACAGACTTATAACTGATAACTGTCAGTGCCTCTTAAGGTTTATAACCTTATAATAAGAATCACGAATCTTGATTATCAGAAATAGTAAGTTGCACACAAATCCAATATGTCAAATGCCGGAAAAATAATGATGTAGAAATTAAGGTAGTGTATAAGTATTATTAACCAAATTATTCATTCGCATATGGGCCTTGTAGGCTGGATGTTATAATCTAAACGACGGAAAATAATATTAATAGCTCACCTTAGTTCACAGTAATCAATCAAGTATAGCGTTAGTAAAATAGTGAGAATTGTAGTGTAGAGAAAGAGAGAGATGAGAGTTAAACACACACGATCACTGATGGAAGGACACTCGCACGCGGGCCTCACAGAAGGAAGGTGGGAGGCAATTCGCGAACCGAAGTCCCTTTTCTACTCGCACTAGCCGGAGTGGGATACTCGAAATGAGCTAGTGGTGCGCGGGTCCAAAACTGGATGGTGGGACACCCCCTCTCTGCGCGCAAGACGCAGAGACATCCTGATGTCATAGGACAACTGCAGCAAGATGTTAAGTAAGCAGTTTAATTTCGACTCTGAGTTTGCATAAACCTTATATCGTAAATGTAAAGGAGTGAGTGAGTTGAGACTCATCAACTTCCACCTCAATTTTAAACCCGTAGGACGTGTTATTCAGTGTCTGACTTAGTAGGTTCAGCGCTAAACAAAATTAGAGTGCGCTAAATGAATGACCTTGGAAGATTCCTAGTTTAATGGGCAAGGACTAAGAATCCCTCATTACCCCACGACTAAAACATTTAATCCTTCTTATCCATGAGTGCATAGCGTGACCCAAAAAGCGGATGACGCGCGGACAGATCTTATATGTCTTAAGGACCTCAAGTAAATAATCGTGGGGTACTGAGGAAAACGCCTGTTGATAGTCAAAGTATGCCATGTGCAAATTGCGTTGGTGGTGTTTCGCATGCAACACAACCACACTATCAATCATGACTTGGTCCTTGCTACCACGGGAGCCTCGACAGCAAGTATTCTGTTCTTCAAAGAGAACGTTGATCTCCTTAGAATATTTATAGAATGAGTCAGAAACGATAGCCGTGAGACACTTTTAGAGGGTCGAAAGGCAGGTGATTGGCCGATAATCACTTTTTGGGTATCATATACATTACGCCCTCTGTCATAAAAGTGGGTAAGTGATCTGGGTTCTCCATGATGTTTTGAAGGGTCTCAGCAAGGGCGGGGTGCAAGCCCTCCAGGTATTTATACCAGAAGCTGTGCACCCTATCCACACCCGGCGATTTCCAGTTTTTAGCCTTCTTCCTTGCAACTCTGTCCCTTTCTAGAGGTACCGTCTTCCCACTTTTGCTCTTATTTTACTAAACTCGTCTGTAAGTCAAAACTTCCATGGAGGATCTGAAATCTTTCTGGGCCATAGCTGTTAGGGGCCGTCCACAAATTACGTAAGGGTCTTTTTACACCTTTTCCCCCCCCCTCCCCCTTCACGTAAGGAACCGTAAGATTTTCGTGCCCCCCCCCCCCCCCATCTTACGTAATAATATTTTATGTTAAATAGGACGTTATTGAAGTTGAACAGTACCTTTATTAGTCGATTTATGCACATTATACATAAAATGATATAGTACATGAAAGCATTCGAAATGAGTATTAATATTTATACATCGCAACAGAAGAAATCGTACGTTTAGAACATAAAAACATAAGTAAGAAGTACTAGTATTTTACTTTTGATCGGTTTTTCGCATGATTATCGCGCGCGCGCGCGTGTGTGTGTGTGTGTGTGTGTGTGTGAATAGGGGGTGTCTTGGACTGAAGTCTCCGGCTTTATATGGCTGTATATACAAATAAAAAATATTAATCAAAAATTCCAATTAGGAGGATCGTGAGATGCATGGTCATAAGGAACGATGAATGACAACGACAGGCCGGCGAAACTTTCCTGTGTCTTGACGACACGAAAAGATCCAAGGATGACAGCTTTCTACGTCCTTCTCGCAAATGCCTTTGCATATTTTCGACCCGCTGGTATGGCTTTAAGATTAGAACCCAGTGATAGCTTCGCACCTTCGAGAGCACCGATCACAAAGACAATTACTTTAACCGAATATTTTGGGCCGAGGCTGAGAATTCGATCAGGAACATAAATCGTTTCTCGAAAGCTTGGCGAACTATGTCAGGCCTTAAGTGTATAACGGATACGGCTGCCCGAAAATTGTAGTTCCAGAAAATTTGCCACTTCTCGTTTTGGAAAATTGACTGTACCTCCCTTGAAGTGTTCGGCAGGGCAGGATCGCGGCCAACATCGTAAGAGTGATGGTAATAAAGATATAAAATAGATAATATAAGATAATATAAGATAATAGAGATGGTAATAAAGCACTCTTAGGGTCGCATCAGGTCTTTTCTTTAATTACCGCGTGATGGGGTAAATACAAACCGTCTCCAGCAATGCCGTCGGTGATTTCGGTCATGTGACGTAATGTTACATATTCGTCTAATACCTTTCTGTATTTTACTTCTAAATCAGGATTTTTTGTGAATTTGTAAAAAAATGTTTTTAAACATTTTAATGCCTTAGTTTGCGACTCACCTAATGCTTCTTTATTGTTTTTAAACTCTAATTTAGGAACATAGAGCGTTTTAATATTCCCTCCCATTTCTCCGCTGTTAATTTGTGCAGTTTTTCTTCTAAAATTTAAACGAAAATTTCTTCATTTAAGTTGAGTTCTAATGTTTTTAAGGATTCTAAATGTTGCTGAGCTTCATCAGCTAAACGTCTCAAACCTTTTGCGAATTCCTTTCTTGAATATGAAGGCGCAGTTAAAGGCTTAAGTGTCTTGATATAATTAAGCGCTTGTCTGAAAATGCACTTTTATTTTATTTTCATCTTCTCCAGTTACTGCAGATTTTAAATGTTGTAATTTTTTAATGTTATTTAAATCGGATTGATTATGGATCATTGAAGTAAAGGCATCTTTAAAGGATAGCCGCTTATTATTTACCGCTAAATTTTGGGAAAGAAGCTTCTCGCAACTTGATACGTTGTTTCATTAGTGCATAACGAGAAGATTCTCCATGTGTATCATGAGAATCATTTTCAACTTCGGGAGAACTGTGAGGAGTCTATTTAACTAAATACTGTGATTCGATTATTAAATCAAGGTAAACTTCCTGAATTTCAAACCTCTCTGTCGCGTGATCACGGTCTTCTTCCAAAATTTCAAGTTCATCCGAGACTTGCTCAAAATCGACTCAAAATAATCTACTCGAATATTTAGCTTAATTAAATCAGGATCTTGCTTTTTATATTCTTCTAAAAAATTACGAAATATTTTCAACTGAGTTTTTTCAGTTCCCCGTCTCTGATGTAATCTTTTAATTTCTACGTTCGCCATTTTCGTGAAGAAGGTTTGATGGATTAATTGGAAGGAATGTAATGTGTATTGATGATGATTGCAAACGAGCCTACCTTACTATTTAAATTTTACTGGTGATGAATTCTTCGGAATGTTGTATTCCTGGAGGTAAAGGCAGCTTCCTTGATACTCGCTCTGATTGGATTGTTGCGGGAAATCTATTCTTTCCGTTTTCGAATAGATATGATAAAGTTAAAGTTGAATTAAGCACTAAAGATAGTTGCTTTATTCGTTTTCCAAGTTCATACCGTCACTTTTCACTGTTGCTTTATCGTTTTTAAAAGCACAACACTGATTTTTAACAGTCACTCTCTTTATAATTTTTTAATTCACTATTCATTGTTGCTTTATCGTTTTTTAAAGCAAACCACTGATTCTTAACAGTCACTGTTCACTGTTGCTTTATTATTTTTCAAAGCAAAAGTCTGACTCTAGAAATTTTAAATATTTCTGAGTTGTCTCATCATGAGTTGGCTCATAAAAACTATGTATATCACTACACTGTTACACTATTCATCCGGCTATCGAAGGTCCATGCAAAAAGTTTGACAAATAAAATGGACAAGGGTCAAGTATTTGTCTAAATAATATCAACTACTGATATTATTTTAGTTATAATGTATTGAAAAAAGGAGAGACGATATTTTGTCTACAATAATTTATTTTCCGAAGCGTATACAGCGTAGGTGAAAAGACAACTAACTCGTCGGAGCTTGAGAGAAATCTCAGGTGCAGAATGCACTTACAAAATACCTTTGAAAGAAATGACGATTCCAATTAGACAAAAATAATTTTAAGTGGGAAAATGTAGTTTACGCCCACTTACAGTCAATCTCTACCTTTAACGTGTTCGAGTAACCATGCCCAAGACTTATAACAATAAATTTTGAAAACCCAGTCCCTCTTTTTGAATAAGACACTATAACTAGCAGTTTGTACACGACGATCGGGCCTCATAAACAGATCAACCTTGAGCAGATGTTCATCAAATTGGTATTTCAGGTTTCGTAACATTGTAAATTAAATTTGGAAGTAGAAAGTATTCTAAAATATAAAATCAGATACCACTAGATTTATAAGCGACGCGACACATTTTACTATCATATATTTACTTATTTTTCTCTAATTCCATGACGTGGATATTTTCTTGATTATTAATCTAGGTTTCTTCACTAAATTTCTTAGGATTATGGAGGGTTTACAAAGTCTATTATGCGTATCCAGCTCCACCAAGTGTTCTATCGTTCTCTTATGAGTGTTCTGAAAACCCTTGACAATTTTTGGTGTATTCTTTCGGCTATGTTGTTTTGTGGGTATCTTATCAAGCAGAATACTGCGGTGATTCTCTCTTTTTTTAATTATTCGAGCCATTTGTCACATGCAAATTGCACCCCATGATCTATGCCTACTTTTTTAGGTTTTCCATATTTTACAATGTATTCTTGGAAGATTTTAGTTATCACAATGCTTGTGGTGCTTATTTTTATAGGGTAGAGCTTAACATATCTTCTGCAAGCGTCTACGGTAGATAAAATATACCTGTATCCTCCTCTGGATTTGGTCCATACAAATCAATTAAAAGGAGTTCTCCCGACCTGCTGGGTGTATAGTTCTTTTTTGATAAGAATCACAGCTTGATAAGCTCCTTCTGATTACTTTGAAAAAATAAGGGTAATAAAAGTACTCATTTAGCATTTGAAATACCCTTTGTGCTCCTATACGGACATATTATTCGTGACATTCATCGATTATATTATCAATAATACTTTTTGTTAGGCATAATTTCTTTTCGCATTGTGTTACTAAGTAGATTAGTTTGTTGTATATTTCAAACTTTTTTTATTCTATTGGATCTCTTGAAATCTCTTTTAGAATAGCATCTTGTTTATTTTTCTTTTACGAAGTTTTTCAATCGTTCTCGCAGCTCTGATTCTTGTGACAGCTTTTTGCTTAAAACATCCGCAACTGTGTTTTTTTACCTCCACAGAAATCTATTTTAAACCGATAATCTTCTATAGCCATAATCCACCTTGTAAGTCGCCCACAAAACAGTTTGCATGTTTTGAGAAATGTAAGTGCTTTATGGTCCGTCCGGATGATTAATTTTGCGCCTAAGACATAGGATTTGAACTGCATAAGTGCCAATACAATTGCCAGCAATTCCTTTTTTGTGGTATAATATGAGAATTCAGACCCCTTTAATGTGCGACTTGCTAAGGATATTGGTAGATGCTCTTTCAATTCATCGGTTTGATCCTTTTACTCTTTTAAACGCATTATCTTGTTCCAAGCTCCATATCCATTTTCTTCCCCCTATTAATAGTTCTAGTATTGGAATTTTTTCTTTTGCATGTTCATTTGTGAACTTACTGTAGTAATTTATTAGCCCTAGAAATCCCTGCAATTCTATTAAATTCATAGGTGTTGTGAATTCATGGATGACTTGAATTTTACTTGGGTCGGGTTTTATTTTTAAGGATGTTAAACTATGCCCTAAAAATTTTTATCCTGAACGGAAAAAGTGAGACTTTTCAAAACTGACCGTTACATTGTGATCCTGTAGTGGTTGGAATAGTAGTTCTAGATGACTTAGATATTGAGTGACGTTCTTCGAAGTACATAGCTAAATTCGTAGCCCTTTCCCTCGTGTAGGAACGCTCTGTAACTACTAAACACATCTAAGGTTGACATTACTTTTGTCCCACCACATCTCTGAAATAGACCCTCGGTTCGTTCGGCGCATTCGTAATCGTTGGTCATTAGTTATTTAATTTACGGGCATGTAGGCATCTTTTTTTTTGGTTATTGCACATGGATTTACATATAGACTATTGGAGCGTTGGATGATCTCTAATTCGAGTAGTGTTCCTATTTCATCTTTCATTTTGTTTTTAAGAAACACTCGTACTAGATACGTTCTTATTGACAAAGACTTTTTATGATTAATTTCTATTTCGTGCTCGTATACAAAAATTCTACCCGGTTTCTTTGAAAAAACATTTTTATAGCGTTAAGTCAGCTTGTAAAATCTTTCTTTTTCATTTAAATCCAATAGTGTGCACTGGGCTATTTTCTCGTTAATCTCATCATCAGTCAGAGCGAATGAATTTTTGGTATCATCTTAATTTTTAATATAATTTATTTCTTTAATGACATTCGGGTGCATTTTTTCTGCACTTAAATACTTTTCTAAACAACTCAAATATTTCCTTTTTGAGAATTTTCGGGATCAAATATCAAACGTATTCTTTTTGGATCCTCATCCATAAATTCAATCTTTATCATTTGTCTTCATCTTTTAATTCCATTGTATTATTTTAAAAATCAATGTTACTTGTTAACTATTTTAATAAATCAATACCAATTATGCATTCTTTGCTTATTTTAGGAACTATTATTATTCCGTAAACTCCATTCCAATTGCCCATTTTTATAATCGCATAGACCTGATATTTCAACTTTAAAGGCTTCGCTCCAGTGGCTCCTACTATACTAATTCCTACTATCGGCGATAATTCGCATTTGTTGAAATTGTTACAATAATTTTCAAAAAAGTTTCTGAGACGCAGGTTACTTCGCTTCCAGTGCTAACGTTATAGTTTTTATGTTTTCAATTTCGTTGTGTATCACTGGACATTTAACAAGATTTCTCATTATTTCATTATCTTTATTTTCTAGTAGGTATTTACGCAGATATAATGGAAGAGGATTTTTTAAAACTGTTAGGCCAGGATTTGCCTCAGTCACGTCACATTTTACCAAATCGAGGCTCGGGAATTTCCCAAATCATCGTGACCATTTGAAAAATCTTAATTTCGACATAATTTTCTAAACCACGAGTAAACTTATTTTCATAATTATTGTAGGTTATTTCATTTATACCATCTATTTTACTTACATTCTTTTTTTAGTTTGCATCGTAATTAGGTTTTCGATTATCTAAAGTCCTATTTTGACGATTTTCATATTAGTAAGCTTGTTGCTCGCGGCCCGTGTCATTGTGAGAAACCCGGTTCTCTCAATTTTCAAAAAATAATGACTTTAATTTTCATCGATCGTAATCTCGACTCCTATCTGAATAATTATTTTGGTATTTAGATTGATAATTTTCAAAATTTGGTCTTCGCTGATCGTACTAAAACTTAATTTTAGATTGATATTCACGTGAATGACTCTGATATTTATCCCTATTGTTTTCCCGAAAATTATTTTTACTATCTCAATGGAAATTTTGTTCTGGGCTATATTGATTTTGATTATATGCTGAATTTGGGCATGCTGAATAATGTTCAGAGTAATTTACCGGGCCAGCTTGGTCCAATACTGCCAAAAACTTAGTTAATTCTTCTTTTGCAATTGTGCTTCTCATAATTATTGCTGTTTGGATTTCTTGCGTAAAATGTATCGATAAACATTTTAATATTTCGTTTTACGAGGGTGGTGGAGTCAGATCTTTCGCGTTATTTTTCATTCGGGTCGCATATGCTGACAATGAGAGTTTCCCCGGTAAATAATGACCATATTGCAAAACTTTCCCTACCTGAAATGTTATGTTATCATTCCCAAATGTCTTAATGAATTTTTCTTTGAAATTTTGTGAATTATTAGTAGTGTCTTCTGGCATCACATACCACCACACTTTAGCCCTACATTCAAAACAAGATCGAATCTGAAACTGAAAATAATTTTTTTAACGTCTATCGCTTTTATGTATAATTCAAAGTCCTTCAGAAATCTCAGAGGACGTTCGCCTTCCCTACCAGAAAATTTCGGAACCAGATAGTTTTTTTAGCGAAGTTTCTAGAGCGAATTATTGTTCCTGTATGTCCTGTTACCGCTTTCTACTTTGCATATTTGCAATGAGTAGTTTGGCATGATTTTCATGGATTTCTTCGCTGGCTTTTTTTTAGTGAGATTACTTTTTGTTCAACATCCTCTATATTTTTTTTCAAATATTTGCCCTGAGCTTCGCTTCTTTCATTCAAACTGCGAAGTTTTCTATGTATTTTTTTCAGTTAAATCCTTAGCAAAAAGGTCGATTCGTTCATGAACCAAAACAAATTCTTGAATATTTTTCTCCTGATTTTCCTTGACACGATCCTGCAGACTATTTTGGTTCGTACATGTATCCTCAACCCTTGCTTTCAGGTTATTCATACCACTTATAATCAATTAAAATTTTTCTACCTCCAAATAAGGTTCATTATATCTTTTGTCATTTTGCGCAGTTTCGCAGCATTTTTGTCTAGCGAGATATCAGATGTTTCGTCATTAATATTGACATTCAATCTATCAGGATTTTCTGTGTTACTTTGGTTCCAACTTACACCGCTATTTATCTGCGATTTTTTGCGACCGGACTCAACGGTAGATTCATCGATTAAAAATGTTTCGCTATCTTCTAAAACCTTCTAAAATCGATTTCAAGAGTTTTGATTTATATTGGATTATCAGTTTTCACTTGAAGCTATTATTGCAATGTTATTCGTAGTATAAAATTTAAATTTTATTTCGTCTTGATCCAGCGATAGTATTTAAATTCAGTGTTAAGAGTTTATTTTCTTAATTTTGCAAATGAATGGATTCCTTCCGGGTATCAATAGCATTGATTAGCCTAGCTGATGTATTTTTATCCATTACTGTTAATGGGTTTTCTTTTGTAATACCGTAGTTCCAATAAAATTCAATTAATTTCTCAAAATGTGTTTACGACCTCTGTGTGCGTCACTAATCGGGCGCAATTAATGACTCATTATACTTTTCGCGATTTTGAAATGTGGATTTTTGCCATTCTTGTTTCTTTTAAAAACTTTTGTATCCCACCAGGGGTGCCAGTTGTAACATTATTCCTGGGTCTAACACATTAATGTTTGTAGATCTTTAATTTTTTTCATGACGCATGGATGTAAGGAAAGCTTTGTATTAAGATAAAATGATTTTATTATCTAATTGTGAATATGAATGAATCAAAATTATTCTCTCAAGGATCTTACTCATACGAATTCAGATTTCTTTACAGTTTCCTGTCTCCTAGTCAGGAAATTGGTACCGAGTACGCACGTCGGTACCAATCCTGGAAACATGATAAACCTGAAACGTAACTTCTTGTTATCAGCGACTAAAAGGAAAGAAGCTTTATTTACAAATTCTGGTTCCTAATCTGCATTGAAATGAGCTTCACTTTCCTCTACTAAAGAAAAAATTAAAATGAGATAACACACGGGAAATATTTCTTATTGCTTTTTTCAACACATTTAATGAAATATTTCATATAAGTTTAATTAAATCCTAGAGATGATCAAAATAAAGAATACATAAAAATAATATTTTGCGAAACAGAGTTATAGTTAAGAAATCAGATATGAAAGAAATATTTTTGATGTTGGAAAACAAATTTTTACCATGGCTATGTGCAATGTTTTTTCTAGTAATAAAATTTTGTTTTTTATTCAAATAAGTCCTTATTTCAGAACAAGTTAAAAACTAAAAAAAGGTTTTATGTTACAACTGAAATGTAAATTATATCAAATAAAGAAGCTTTCACTGCTAATTTGCTTGAATTATATTTTAATCTTTAAAAAAATTTTAAATTATACAATAAATATCGCAAAACAATCATGTTGCAGGCGAACGTTCATTTGAAATTAAATTTCAAATATATAAATTATACTATAAAAGTAAAATTGGAAGACATATTGCAGTTAAAAAAAGAAAAAAAATTCGTTTACTCTCCAGTTTAGAATTCTAAGCATCATATAACATATATTTTGCCTTAGATTTTGCTTGATTCCAAATTATCAGACGAAATTATAGCTTCGTTAACGTAGAAATGCAAGTTTTCTTCATATTCTTTGTAGGCTACAAATTTGGCCAGAACTATTACAGCATTAAAGAATGCAACACGACACCCCCCGACATAGGCCGCCTAGAATACTTTATATGTTTCGCGCTTCGCTACGTATTTTTGATTCCTGTTTCGCGGCGGTTAGTGAAGGGGGCAACGGGACACAACTCTTCCAAGAGCAGCTTTACGTAGACCTCCTGAGAAATGCAAAAATAAACGTTCGTTCGCTTTAGTTAATGTAAGCTTCACATTATTAATTGCTGGTCTTCCAATAATTGTTTCCCTTCTTATTTTTAACTTATCTTATTTCGAAGTTCAATAGATTAAAATTGTACAATGGTGTGACTAAATCTATGACACACAGGTATTCAGGCGAGCAGTCATGGGCGTGCGCCACCTTATGGGCGTACGCATGCTTAGACAAATGTACCTCAGTGATCCCAGATCTGAAACCGCATTCACCCAAATACTATGACAGGTCTATGTCCGTGTGAAAAGAGTAGGAGACGATACACATGACTGGGTTGCGCGCGCAACAGATTTATCCTTTTCTGAATCTGAAAACTCGAAGGTGCACGATGGCCGGTCGGAAAACTTCGTCGGTTCTATTTATATCTCGATCCACTTGGAAATAAAATCAAGAAATTGGGATTTTAATGTTCCCAGGTTTCGATGCTTAGATTTTGAGGTTATGCTTTTCAAGTGTAGAAAATTAATATTAATACCAGGATACATATTATTAATGTTAACATTATAATTATATTATATTTTGTCATATTATAAAAGTCTTTTTCTATTTTGATCTGCATTTAAAAGAAATTCAAGAAATTTGGCGACTGTCATGATTTGAATACTTCGCGTGCTTCTTTATCTGCGTATATTTTGAGGTCACGTTTTTTCAAGTATAAAATACATATATAAAATTATTAGTGTTAATATTATGATTATATTGTATTAGAATGGTCTTCTATTTAAATCTTGATCCGCATTTCAAAAAAATTTAAGAAATTGTTAATTTTAATGATATTTAAATATTTCACGAGAAATTATATATATTATAATTATAGAATAGAATATATTTTATTGTCTTATTGTATACTTTTACAAGTTTTTACAATATTGTTTTGTCCTCTTAAATTATTATTACAATTAAATCATTAAATCACTACATATTTCTGTGTTTATATTACAGTTCCTCTTGTCCTTAGGCTATATGTTACTCCTCTATATCAATATTTTCTTCGATATTATAATTATATTAATATTGATATTATTAAGCTGTAAATGATTGTGCTGGAGTTTTTAAGTGGTTGAAGTTGAATTTATCTATTAAACCGAAAAAATTTAAATAGCCTCCGGACTTTCGAAATTAGAAAATTTGTTTATGAGAATCATTTGGAATTTAAAAATTACAAACTATAACTTCCTAGAAGTTTGCTATATTATATTTTTCTAAGATTTAAAATTGCCAGCAATTTTAAAAAGTGTTAATATAAAATTATTATTAAATTTTCTAATTTTGAAAGGCTATTTAAATTTGTTTCGGCTTAATAGATAAATTCAACTACAAACGCTTAAAACTCCATCACAATCATTTACAGCTAATTAATATTAGTGTTAATATCAAGATCTGGTCATGTAAAATTATTATACTTGTAATATCATATATAGTTAATTATACATTATATTAATTCTATTAATTCTATTATAATGTAATTAAATATAAGTATAAAAAATATCTGATGTAATACTATTAATAACGGAATTAATATTCTGATATTGCATATATAGAAGAGTTAATTGTGTGAAACATTTAAATCATTGAATTCACCATGTTCTTGAATTTCTTTAAAATGCGGAATATTTGATAGAATATTAATATTAATACTGCTCTATGTAAAATTAAAATTATTTAACAATTTGAAATTGTTTCCATTGAATGGAAATTCTTTAGCTTAAATTATATGTTGTCTTTTAAAGGAAATAGGATTATATGTATGTAATCGATTTCACGGAGAAAAATGTTTGACAATCTGTGAATAGTTGAATTTTAAAAGCTGATAAAATAACGTGAATTATAAAAAATTGTCCAAGTATTTCTTTAGTGTATGATATTGTTTAAATTAAAAAGAAAAGGGTAAATATTTGTATTATAAATCTATCTGTGTTAAATCGTTCGTTTGTGAGAGGCGAGGGGACTCACGTTCTGAAAGCACCACGATAATGTTGTTTATTTATAATTTATTTATATATGTTATTGTATATATATATATATATATATAATTTTTTAATATTTATATTAGATATATTTTTAGTTTGTTAGAGGCGAAGGACACTTCTTTTTATTTTTTCATGCTCAAATTTTTTTTTATAGGTCGTTTTCGGTGGTTTTTTATGCCTTTCAGGCTTTTTCCACCGAGCCAAAATATTTCTTATATATAAAACATAATATTTCTAAGATTTTTTATCTTAAAAATTATACGCTTTTACAGCTGTGTTGTTGTTTAGTTTTAGTTTTGTTTTATATAAAAATTAATCTTTCACTCTGCGTACAATAAAAGATTTGTGTATATGGTCAGTAATGACCAATTACTGACGAATAAGGGTATAAGACTTTAATTGACACGTTTCTAACTCACATTGAACTTACATGTAGGTGATATAATATATTTAAGCAGTATTGTACAATATACAGATTAAAATTTTTCCCGCGTCTCCTGCGATTATCGATATACGACCGCCGAAGTTTGCCGACCGGCAATCGTGCACCTTCGAGTTTTCAGATTCAGAAAAGGATAAATATGTTGCGCGCGCAACCCAGTCATGTGTATCGTCTCCTACTCTTTTCACGCGAACATAGACCTGTCGTAGTATTGGAGTGAATGCGGTTTCAGATCTGGGATCACTGATGTACCTCTGTATTTAAAGAGAAAGCAATTTTCCGCTAACTTTAAGTAACGTTTATTCTAATGATTTCTCTCAGAATTAGTTCAACAGAAAAAATAATTCATTGTATTTCACAAAGACAATTCTTCCTATTCTCGAATCAGTGCATAGCCTAGCTCTCCCAGTATTTCTGGAATGACACCTTAGTAGCCATTTTAAACTACTAATTGTAAAGAAATTACAAATTTTCGTATTCTAAGGCCGATATTAGCAGCACAAAAAATTTTGTTTTATAAAATTTAAGGCTTATTCCTTAAGATATAAGAAATACTTTAGCAATGTAAAAGATTTTTAACGCGCTAACTTTAATTCTTTTTAAATTAAAAACTTTCAAAGCTATAATTTTTAAATAATTTTTTACCTAAAAAGAAGGAATTTAGGATGTGGCCTTTACCAAATTCAAAACCACCCTTGTTTCAGCTCACTGGTATATATGACGAGTGTTATAGTAGGGTGGCTCCTATTTTCAAAGTTTAAATTTTCTTCACGCCAGCCCCCATTTTATTTCCATTTTATGTAGAAATAATTCGTATAAAATTTGAGCTTAATCGGATTAAGGGAAAGGGTTCCCCTCGGTCCTTGAAAGTCACAAAACCATACAAAAAATCAATTGTATTTGTTTATTTGCAAAATATTAATTATATGCAAAAAAAGGTTAATATAAAAGTTGTAGATCTATCAAAGGTGCACATATTTTTTTTACAACTTTTTCTTCTATGACTGACCGTTTTCGAAAAAAATGCGATTTTGTATAACAAATCTTGACTCATAGACACTCTTTTTTATAACCTGGAAACTTTTGGCGATAATTACTCACAATCTGAAGCACATACTGTTAGCACAAACGTTCATTTTTAGGCCACGTCGACTGTTCTGTCCTAAGAAATCCATCATTCAAGTTAAATCTTTCGAAAAATCATTTAGTGTCGGCGGAAACGAATTGCTCAATTCCATTTTTAATAATTTCTAGGATTTCATCGATTTGTACTTGTGCTCGCTTCAAATTTTCATTTGATGATTCTGTTTCGCGATTCGAAGCATTGACCATTTTCATTTTCGATTCTGATGACAATTTCGGATCAAAGAAAGCTAATGCGACAGTTTCAGAGCTTAACTAACATAAATGATTCATTAGTTTTTTAATGCAACACGAGAGATACCGGGATCAACAGGTTGATATTCATACAGTTTTGACACACACTAACAATAAAAATACGAATATCGCAGATCGCATTCTCTTCTTCTAGAGTAAATACAAATTCACGACAAAAGAGAGAAATTTTCAAGCAATAAATAGCTTTTTCCATCCACCTCGCATGATGGATAGTCCCCAGAATACGGAAAAATACTCCACGAGGTGGTACTTCGCGAAGAAAAATTATTACTAATTCCAAAAATTTCCTATAATCCTCTCTCAGTTGCTCTTCTTTCAAAGTATTTTTAACAAAATCAAGGATTCGAGATATGTTGCCTTTATTCGAGTGTCCTTTGACCTTTTCGTTTTCAATCCCTGATTGGAAATTATTAACATTGATGCCAGGCCAAGCTTTTTGAACATTTTAAAGATCAATACAATCGGCTTCTAAGAATAATTTCATATATATGATGCCTACAAGTAAAGTACAAAAGATCATTTTCTAAAAAAAATCCTATCAAAACGTACGCACCGCTATAACTTGCAATATTCGATGCTGTTGTCTCGAAAACTAATGCTTTAACACAATCTTGGAGACCCCACTCAACAAGAATTTCACAAACACCAGACGCCTGATCTTCTTCAGTCCCAGATTGCAGTACAGGCATCCAAGAAGTTGCTCAGCATCGCCATTCGAAAGAATCAAAGGAAGTCGATCTGCGGTCTCCTTACCTGTTAACTCTGGCAGTAAATTACCATCCCAGTGCACGAGAGCCGCTTCCAATTTCGTGTTCATAAACTGCTCTTTAATTACAGTCACCTTTTCTGCACGTATTTCTTCTCTTGCTATATGAATGGACGACCTGTCGATGACAAAATCCTGCACATCATGGCGTACTGCCTCTGTAGCTGCACTCATAATATGAACTGCATCTCTGTCACTCATTTTACATTTATCTAAGGCCGCAGTAAGCTTAGGAGTCACTAGTGTACGGCTCCCTCTTGCCCGTTTTACTTTTGGTGATGAAAATTCCAATTCTGTATCTTCTGAGAGACAAGGTTGTACCATAATATTATCAGTGGGTTTTCCAGCAACTAATACATTTATATCTGTACTTGATTACAAACCACTGGGGCTTGTAGATGACGGCAATTCGGCAGTTTCAGCTTTAAAAGAAAAAGAAGAGATTCAATTATGCAAAATTAAATTAAAAAACTGAAAAGTGAAAAAATTAGGAGTATTGCAAATTGAATGATTGAAATTTTTTTATACATTACTCACTTAGTTGTTCAATTTCAGGATCGCTTCGCTCTTTTCTCATCAACGCTGCCTCTTCTCGTTCTGCAATTTTGCTCAAAATGCTTATCTTCTTCTAATAGTCATATTTTCCAAAGCGTTAGCATGTGCAATGTCGAAAAGATCCTCGAGCTTCGATTTGAAATTTTCTTCTTTTTTCTTATGAGCCTCCTTTCTTCTCCCAGCATGTTTTTGTAGTTGCCTCCACTCTTGGTACAAACATACTAATTTTGGGATGCAGTTTCTTATTTCCTGAGTTGAAATTCGTGCTTTCTTCCAAAAAATAATAACCTCCTGCAATGCTAGTCTGGCACTTTACCGTAAACTTAACTTCACTACACGAAGATTGAAAAATAATACACTTAAAACGTCTTTATTTGATGGCAATTAATTTCCAGTTTATTTATTCCAGTAATATCCAAGTAAATAAATTTTTTTACGTAATGGGCGGGCAGAAGGCATTCTTACATAAAAATTTGTTTTGACTCGTCCGATATGCGAAAGAGAACGGCGTCAGGTACGTGACTGGGTGGTTGACTGTGGGCTGGGATCATGGGTCCTTTAGATTTTAGATGAACATCTGTTCAGTTCAACTACATTACTACATTAGTATTGGTATCTCTTGGTAGTGCTCGGACAAGAATACTCAGGAAACAGGGAAGGACACAGATAGACTAAAAGCAAAAAAGTGCTACGTGCTTTATGGAAGACTCCTAGACTATCCTCTACTAGAGTACTTGGAGTAGCTTTATTCGTGGCATATTTTTTCGCATTTTTTTCGAAAACAGTCAGTCATAGAAGGAAAAGTTGTAGACAAAAATATATGCATTTTTAATAGATCTAAAACTTTTGTATCAAGTTTTTTTGCATATAATTAATATTTTGCAAAATAAAAAAATAAAATTGATTTTTTAATGGTTTATTTTTATTTTTAAGGGGCCAGGGGCACCTTTTCCCGGAGTCCGATTTAGCTCAAACTTTACACGAATTATTTCTACATAAAATAGAACCAAACTGGGGGGTCTAAAAAAATGGGTTAAGATGCTAAATTAACAGGAAAATATCAGACCATAAGATCGTAACACAAAGTTTTATGCATAAATAAGAAAACTTGTTTGACATTATTCAAATATAAAAAATTCCAGGGACTGGGCTACCTGGCCCGTGAGTTCTGTGAGCTGAGTTCAGTCCGTAAATCAGCATTATTTTATTTCCCCCCAATCCAAATAACTTCGTCTTCTTACATCTTTCCATTCTCTCGTTTCTGCTCCTTGCATATGTAGCTGCATGTGGCACACACATTGTCACTAACCCTTTTGTAATCATATCTCAGTCTCACTTTTCCACCTCTTTTACATGCAATTCTCATCCCTTTTGACCGGGGATGAAAAAATACCTATCATACAACTATCCTCAATAAATGCCTATTAGAAACCCCTTTAAATTCTTTCAAAATCTTTCAAGCTTAAAAGGGAACAAGTTTGGTACCCCATTCAAAGTCATCCTCGCCCCCTTGGCATGGGGGTAAAACTGTTTCTACCCTATAACCCACCTTAATAAATGCCAAACACAACTGTACGACCCCTACAAAGATTGTTAAATCCCTCAACAATTATAAGGAAATAACATTTTATTTCTATATATTATTATACAGGGTGTTCAAAAAGTCTCGATACACCTAAATATCTCTCCAGGTAAATAATTTTTTAAAAAGGTCAATGTCATTCGTAAAGTAACTTTTAACGAGGAATCCAGTGATGGCCTTGAATTTGACCTTGAACTTGATCTTCAAGGTGATTTCAAAGTCAACCTTGTTTTACATTTAGCGTTACCCAGGAACAACGACGTGGACGTAGTAAAATCTGTTCCCTTTGAGGTGCT
>JAAAKG020181220.1:0-25931 GCA_010014905.2 Druon quercuslanigerum
CAAGCATCGGTATTCTCTGAGGTCTTATCCCTCTTTGGTAACACTGTGTGTATCTTGTGGTTTCTATATTACCGACCCTAGTACAGTTACCATAGTTATGTTCAAACTCAGAGAGAGAAATGGTGTTACTACCATATTCCACGCGGGATAAGATAGGTTTGCGCCTAATTTTAGTCCTCAAACACTCTGTGGCAGAAGTATTTTGCCGAATATTATACTTTTTTCAGGCCGAAAGAAAAACTAGCACTTCTATAATCATATTTTGGAGCAGGAGTGGCACTGCACCTGCATTTCCTATTTTGCACATACAAAATGGATTCTATGCGAAAATGACGACGAAAATAATAAATGCGGAAGTGTCAATTTCTCTATGTGAGCTTTCATAAAAGATCTAAGAAATTTAGGGGATGGGGTAGCTGAATTTTGACAGTCTGTGATAATGTCACAGACGCCCATTGTCATAATGTGACTCCTTTATGTAAGCTCCCTTTGGACTTTGATGTGACATCATTTTTGTCCTCCTACACTTTTCCTACCCTTATTTCAATCCTTTTACAGTCTTGCATTTTATTACAGATTTCTACTGTTTTTGAAATAACGAGTACTTCCGCAGATTTGGACACTTTTTTGGTGCATCGCTCCATTAGCCTTATAATACAAAATGTAAAATGTAGGGAAATTGTTAATACACAGGGAGTGTATTGCATATGTACGAGGTTTGATAAAAAAATCACGAGACTTTTCAAATTTGCCGGACTGTATTCTTACATTCGGCAAAGTTTTTTTGTTATGTTGCTGCACTTGTATGGATATTGTGCGTGCATTGATAGCCATATTGCATGTTTACTCTTCCATCAGCTGTAAGCAAAGTTATACATGTTTTAGTGTGCTCAGCGATGTGTCACTTTTGAAAAAAATGGAATAAAGTGCAGTAATGTTCTTGAAATGTTAAAAGTTTCTTTTGGTGACTCGTCTATGAGCCGAGTAAGAGTTTTTGAGTGGTATAACCGTTTTAAAAATGGACGGGAAGACGTTGAAGATGACGAGTGGCCTGGGTGTCCTCGCACATCGGTAACGGACGATATCGTTGAGTTACTATTAGAGAGGTTGCTGAGGATGTCGCTATATCATACGACTTATGTCAAGAAATTTTTACGGATGTTTTACACATGAAACGTGTGGCAGCAAAATTTGTCTTGAAACTGCTGAATTTCGACCAAAAGCAATATCACCAAACAACGCTAATAATTCACTAAATGAAGTGAATAAAGACCTTGTATTGCTCGATTGAACCATAACAGGAGATGAATTTAGGGTTTATGGATATGACGTCGAAACTAAGGCTCAGTTGTTGACCTGGAAGCATTCAACGTCACCAAGATCAAAAAAAGTACGACAACTTCGATTAAACGTGACGGTTTTGCTCACTGTGTTTTTTTATTTCAAAGGTTTCGTGCATTATGAGTTCTTATCTAGAGATCAAACGGTTAACAATGAATATTATGCCGGAGTTTTACTTCGTTTGCGTGAAGCAATTCGAAAAAAAGACCAATTTTGTGGCAAAATCAGTCCTAGCGACTACACTATGATAATGCACCTGCTCATGCCTCAATGCTTGATCGTAAGTTTTTGGTCAAGCATAATACCGTATTCATGCCGTAACCACCGTATTCACCGAGCATGCCCCCCTGTGATTTTTTCTTATTCCTAAAGATGAAGAAATCCATGAAAGGAAGACGTTTGGACGACATCGATGAGATAAAAGCAGAATCGCTGAAGCAGCTGAATTCCATATAGAAAAGTGAATTTCAAAAGTGCTTTGAAGATTGGAAAACGCCCTGACATAAGTGAATTATATCCAAGGGGCCTACTTCGAAGGGGCAAAATTGATATTCAGGAATAAATAAATATTATTGGCAGAAAACGAGAAGTCTCGTTATTTTGTAATCACACCTCGTAAGACTTGAGTCGGAGTATAAATTACTCCTATCTTCAATACAAAAATATGTCTTCCCACAAAAAACAGCATAAAATCATAATGTGATGGTAAATCGTAAGTCGCTTTTAAAAAATTTTCCATACAGTGGAATTATAAGACGTTCACTTGTTTTTCCCCTTTCATGATGAAAGAAAGCATTCAAAATGCAAAATTCTATTTACTTTGAATCATTATGGTTTATTGCACTGTTCCTACGATGAAATACGCGGGATTGTACGATCACTGATTTGTATCCGAATATCTTATATTACGAAATATGACATATTAGATTTTCTATTATTTTTCCAATATATTTAGTTTTTATAATTTCTTCAACATTTTTTACTGTCTAATTTACCATTTACGTATAACTATAATATATTCACAATAAATAATATTCGTTTGTATTTTTCAGTGTTAATTTTGTATATGGTACCTTCGTCATTGTACTGTTTGTACAACAATCTAGCTTTCTTGAATTTAGCGACGTTTGATCCGACCACATACTTTCTTCTGCTGCAATTTCGTGTCGTTATAACTGGAATTCTTTTTCAGGTATATGAATTTATGTATCAATCTTAATACATTTATTTTTACATTTTGTGTGAGATAGTCAAATTTTCAAAGAAAATCGAAAAATTGGACTCTTTGTCTTGCCCCCGGTTATATATATTGGTGAAAATATTTGCAATTATTTTACTGGCCGTGTATTAACTTCTTCACTCCCGGAAAACTTCATAACTACAATAAAAATACTTTTTAAAATTTTTTGTTATCAAGAATACGATATTCTAAATATTACCCATTAGTTAGTGACCCTAGTTCGTACAGTTCCGTGACTCTGTACTATTCAGAATAGTTACAAAAATGTATAATAGGAAATTAAGTATTATCATTCTTATGAGGAATTTTTGTACTAAAGTAATTGAATTCTTAATAGGCCCCAATAATTTTACCGCTATTTTTTCGAACCGCCGCAAAAATATAATTGATAATTTCCAATAATTTTTGCAATAATAATGCTAATACTTCTTTACCTGCAATTTCGAATCGAGCAGTCCGTACACGTGCATCGAAAAACATCATTACAGGCCGTTCAGTTATTACGTAACGCTTTTATCTAACAATTTTTCCCTTACCTCCCCTGATCTCTAAGACTTTTCTATAGTAGTGCGTCATTTGTTCGAAAATTATCTGAATATAATTAACGTTTTTTGTCAAACATCACCCCAGATTTAAAAACCTCACTTACAATATAAAATATCTGACGACAAAGGGTCGAACCACAAGGGCGACTACCGCAGAGCTAGGGGAGCCAATCGTAATCGAGTTCGGTTACTTAGCGCGACTGCATACTCTGTGGTGCAAGAAACACTCAGGGTTCTCAAATTTTTCGCCTCAACGTATGCGAAACCGTGCCGAGGATATCCGGAAAAAGGGATATATTCAATACAGCAAGAGCGATGATTTAGGAAGAGGAGAGGTGTCAGTTAAAAGAACATAAATAGCTTCAAGAATTTGTGCGGTGCCCTCATGATGCCTGAGGAGGAATACGCACCTATCACTATCAAGGAAATAAAAAAGGTATTGAGAGCTATCGTAAATGATAGAATTTGTCAGGCTATCGGACTTGTGTGACGATGTATGAACAACGCCTTTCAAATGAAGTCGTAGCAGGATGTTCAGGAGAACTGGCCTAACGATAGATATATCTGCAGAGTCGCAGCATCCTACCAGCGATACCTATCGATAGCCTGGATTGATTACCGGAAAGCTTTGATTCAAACTCCCATACTCTTACCATCTGTCTGTATGGCAGTTTGAAGGTTTATTCATACAGCGTGAGGTGCATAGAGAGACTGATGCTTCTTTTAAAAACCAGATCTTTCAGAGAAGTATCTTTTAGGACGACGCTATGAGTCCTCTCTTCTTTTGGCTCACATTATTGACATTATCTCTCGCACTTCGTAATTCCCAAGGGTAATTCTGCATCAAAACTAAAAATCGAAAGCATAAGGTCTATTATATATTTTACGTGGATGAGCTCAAGATGCCTGCTAAAATTAATGAGCATTTAAATCTATCTCTAGGAATTCTGAAGGAGTACACTCAAAAGATTGGAATGGAGTGTAAACGAGAAAAATTCGCTAAGGTTGATTTAAAGCGAGGAAATTATAGGGCATCTCCGAAGGCCCTGATCTTGCCGATAGAAGCTCATTTTGATACCTTGATGCTGGAGAAACGTATACATACCTGGGCGTGCCACATAGCCGCATTTAGTATGGAACGTCTATTAGGAACACTCTGCGATGTAAATACAAACATTTCATTCTTCAGATATTTTGCTCCGAACTTCTCGATAATTGTTTCTGTCGCGCACTCGAGGCCTAACATAGTTCTCCTTAAGTTGGATAAACGAAAAATGTTCGTACTCGAATTTTCGGACCAAACCAAAAGATCATCACAGTCATGGAGAATAAATAGAAAGGGAAGTGGGAGGTGGGCAGCGAGAGTACTGGCAGTCCATGTAGTGAACTCTAAGGGGACGAAATTTCCAGCAGGCCACGTCGGCCAGCTGGGCGTGGTCCGGTTTGTAGGGGCGTGTCAAGGAGAGGGAAAGATCGTAACGAAGGAAACGCCAAAGCAAGAGAGCGCTAGTGAAGGGGAAGATCTCTTGAAGAGGAAAAAAGAAAGCAAAGATAGTCAGGAGAAAAGCGCGCTAGAGAGTCCCTTTGAAAAAAGCGCACGGACACGTATGTGACCTCCCATAAAAATAGAGTGGCAGGCAGAGAAGGAGGTTATCGGGGTGCTGATAGGCGAGGTCAGAGGGTTGAGAGAGCAAGTAGAAGGATTGCAGAGAGAAGTGACGTCGGTAAATAAGGAGAAAGATGATAAAATGAAGCAGATGGAAGAAGAGATTTGGGAAGGAAAGGGCGGAACAAACGCTTGAGAAGGTGAAGGGCAGGTCGGAAATGGAATTAGTTCACAGCGGGAGGACGAAAAGCAAGGTATTTGGGAGAAGCTGAATAACATGATAAAAGAGAAAGTGGGAGAGCGTATGAATGAAATGGAGAAGAGAGCGGGCAGGAGAAATAATATAATATATTGTTAGGTTGTGGAATTGGAGAGCTGGGAAGAAAAATTGGGATAATGCGTAACAAAAATAGGATAAAGGACAAGAAGTTTTTCATTGATCAAGAATGCTAATCAATAGGGCTAGGAAGGAGAGGAGTGAAGGAAGAGCGACAAAGGTAGCATATCGGAAAATAAAAATAGAGGAGGAAATGTTGGATTGGAGTTATGCAGGGCGGAGGAGTGTTAATGGTGCTGTACTGGAGGGTACTGCAGGTGATCAGAGTAAGAGGAAAGGAAGGGCAAGTGGGGGAATTGCAACAGAAGTTGGGGATGGATTAGATGAAGAAGCCCATGGAAAGGGAGAGGGATAGGGCGTACAATTGAGGGCAGAACAGATAGTGACTGTGTACATTAAGGAGAGAGAGAGAGATCAGGTTATGGTGGTGCTTTGGGTGGTGGTGGACACTCTAATGTGAGAATTGGTGGGAGCGGGGCCTGTTTCGGGAAGGAGAGGGCTTTGAAAGGAAATCGAAGGATAAGTTAATAAATACAGAGGGAGAGATTCTAAGAGACTGGATGGAGAAGAGAGGATGGGATGTGGCGAATGGTATGGTAATAGGGGACGAAGAGGGAGTATACACTTGTGTGAGTAAGATGGGGGTGTCTGTGATAGACTATGTGATAATTAATATGCAAGTTTGGGAGGAGATAGAGAAATTTGCAGTGGAAGGGAGGGTGGAATCGGACCATCCTTGATTGATTATGGTGTATTCGGTGTTACGTCATTTCTACGCGGACGATTCTGTTTAACTTCTCAAGGTCGTACGTTGGGGAGGAGTTATTATAGGGAAAAAACATATTCACTGGCATATGCAGACGATACAGTGTTGATGACAGAGGATGATGAAGGAATGGCGGGCTTAATTATAGGATATTTATAATATTTTGATGCGGAATAGGTAAAAGAATGTTAACAAAAATTGGAGAAGGAGAATGTGGTTATTTGATACGCTGGCAAAGCCGGTACAAGGTTATGGAGCAGAGATACGGGTTGGAAAGAAAGGAAAGATATTGAGAGTTTACGAGAAAGGCATATAATGTGGATACTAGGGTAGACTGGATGACACCATGATATATGGTGAGAGAAGAAGCGGGAAGGAGGGCGGGAAGGAGGGCGTGGAAATTTGTGAAGAAGCTGTGGGAGAAAAAGGGAGTGGAGTTAGCGAGAAAGTGTTTGATGAAGGTAGAAGAAAGGAGAGACAGGGCGTCAGAATTAACAAGATAATAAGAAGAAAGTAGGGACTTCTTTTCTGGTACAGATATAGAAGCCGGGACTGGAATAAACTATGAATAATTGGAAAAGGGAGAAGAAAATACAATTTTTAGAAAGATGAAGGATGATTAAGGAATAAAAATATTATATTAGAAAAGGGATGAGGAGAGAGAAGGTGGATTAGAATAGCAAGATTTAGATTGGGAAACGAGGTAATGGAGGGTATGTGTTAATAAAAGGAAGAGATCAGAAAGTGCAGAATATGTGAATGGGAGGAGGAAATATGGAAGCATGTATCGGAAGGATGTAGGAGATGAATGAAAGATAAGGAAGCTGGCTAGAGAAGATGATAAAGATTCTAAGGGAGGATGAATCAAGAGAAGAAGGAATGAAGGAGTTGGAGGGTGCTAGAGGAGCGAATGAGAAAGAATGAAGATGCATATGAATAAAAAAAAACAGAAAAATGGAGGTACAAGATAAGTGAAAGAGAAAGGAAACAAAATTAGCTTAGATTAGAAGCGTAAAGATTTGTGAGTAATAGTTATATAATAGCATAAGTATACTCAGATGCGGTTGCGTTCTTGCATTTTCTTTCTCTTTCTCTCGCTTGCACACTCACATTATATCGATCACTCACTCGTTCGCTAATACGTCCTAAATTGCGGTACTAAAGGCAATAGAAACAAGGATCTAGATATGGGATTGTATGTTAATATTTGTAAATAACTGTAAATAGTAAGCGGTATTCTAGTAGAATACTCTTCGTGCCTTTACCTCAAAGCACATGTGTCATCCGTATTTCATGTCATCTGACTGCTTTTAATTGAATATACCTATTACGGCGATAGGTGGTTTTCCTCTTACCTTGCAATATCAGTAGGCCCGGCCAGGCCTCGCCACTATATGAGAAGGCGATGCAACCTGGAGTACTTATATAAAAATATCGCGTTCCCTATGCCTTATGCACAGAGAAAACTTTGACGCATTTTGACTCTTGATCTTCAACCTAAGGTTTAGAAAGAGCTTTGATGACTTCTCTGGGCCTTAATCGTAGAAATTTTTAAGTAGGGGCGGAGATACGGTGTACTATGAACTATCAAGTTTCTTTATAACTTTGTCGTCGTTTATTGTGTTAGTGCGTTCATGTGAATGCTTCTATCATGCTTTATTAGTTACACTTAAAGCGAATCCTGCAATACAGTAACTGTAGTCTTTTATCTATCTTTTATTCGTTTGCAATTGGATAATAATTATTCTAATGAATAATAGAATGAAAATAAAAGGTGTTCTGGCGTTGGTGTCGCGGTATGGTTTGAGATTTCCTCGTATGACTTTGACGGCTATGTTGGCGGTAGCATTGCTACTGACAGAGTTTTCTATGCTAGACAGGCAGATAACGAAGAGGTGAGGGACTAAGAAGAACATCAAAATCAATAAATAATAATAGAGTGTGATTTTGAACCCCTTGTCACTTTCCGAGGATCGCTGGGGCGTCCCTGGAGCCGTCGCTGGGGCCCATAGCATGCGGAACGTTGGTGATGGTGAGGTGCAAGATGGTCATGCAGATCTCATTAATCAAACAGCTACCCACAAAAAACATCTGCGACAAAAGGGTAATCAGTGGAACATCAACTGTACCTGCGGAGGCTGCTTGGCTAGCGACAGCAATTTTCAGCCAATCATCTCCACAGAAATATCGTGGGAGAGCATCAAGTGGGATGCCACCACGAAAGAGGAATTGGTGCGTCTCTATTACCAAAGTGCGAAGTTTGAAACGAAAATGGAAAAAGGATACAATTTTAGGACGAAATTTGCTGCAAAGTATCCAAAGGGAAGTCGCACTAAGTCAAATTGTCAAGCAGGCTCAATTGATGTTCTTCCTCAACCTGTCGCTGATCCAAGATTATCATATCCTACAGAGGTGGATGAATTTATAAAACCAGAGGCAGAAGAAGAGGTTCAACAACCAAAAAGGCGGTCGAAATGAAAATACCATATGAAAGAGAGATGTTATGAGCCTTTATTTTTTGGCACAGCAATGTGGATAAAGTGTGAGAAGAGAACGTAATAGACTCTTCGTACGTAAATACCCAGAGCTAGCCACAAGAATAAATTAGCAGAATCTGACAGATCAAAAACGCTCAATTTCTGTAAGCAGATTGATTTTAGCTGTGCATCCTACCCTTTGAAGATGTGGACAACAAAGACCTCATTGAAGCTGAAGGCATAGGTACTGCGGATAATGAACATCAAGTTTCGGATCCACTAGAACCACATCTGTATAATAATAACAATGATGTGAACATCGAAATCTCAACGCGGGAAACAACATTAGATCAATCAACACCTATGTAATTCCTGTCTCACGTGCGACCTTGAGAAGTTAAATAGAATCGTCCGCGTACAAATGACGTAGCACCGAATGCACCATAATAAATCAGCGATTGAAAGAGTAGTTCTACCACGGCATAGAGGGGTTAGAGGCATTGTAGATGTAAAAAAACTGTATAACTTGTGACTTACACAATTTTTTTGCATCTACAACGCCTATAACCCCTGTATGCCGTGGTAGAACTACTCTTTCAATCGCATGACATATGTGCTTCGAGGTAAGGCAGGAAGGGTATTCCAGTAGAACTCCGCTGAATCACACCTATAGCCACGTCTCCGAATCGTGAGATGCATGACCACAGGATACGATGAAATCACAATGACAGACTGGCGATATCCTGGCATGTCCAAGAGCACCAAGCCTCTTTATTCATAATGAGTCCCCTAAGGGTTTACACCCCTTCCTTTCATTACAATCGTTCCGCCTACATATTTTTTATACAATCTTATCCTTACTTTTTACAGCTATTTACAAATATTAACATAAAATCCAATATCTAGATCTTTGTTTCTACTTTCTGTGGTCGCGCAATTTAGGACGTCTTAACGAACGAGTGAGTGATCGATATAATTTAAGTGCAAGCGAGAGAAAGAGAGAGTGCGAGAACGCAACCGCATCTTAGTATATTTATGCTATTACATAACTATTACTAACAAATCTTTACGTTTCTAATCTAAGCTAATTCCGTTTCTTTCTATTTCACTTCTTCTGTACCTCCATTTTTCCATTTTTTTATTCACATTCATTCTTTCATTCTTTCTCATTCGCTCTTCTAGCACCCTCCAACTCCTTCATTCATTCTTCTCTTGATCCATCGTCCCTTAGAATCGTTATCATCTTCTCTAGCCAGCTCCCCTTATCTTTCATTCATTTCCTACATCCTTCCCATGCATGCTTCCATATTTCCTTCTGCCATTCACATATTCTGCACTTTCTGATCTCTTTCTTTTCTTAACACAGACCCTCCATTACCTCGTTTCCCAATCAAATTCTTGCTATTCTAGTCCACCTTCTCCCTCCCCATCCCTTTTCTAAATACTTTGGTACACCTTGCTTTTGTATCATTTTATACCATGTAATAAATGTTGATTCCTTAATCATCCTTCACCTTTCTATTAATTGTATTTCCTTCTCCTTTTTCCAATTATTCATAGTTTCCTCCAGTCCCAGCTTCTATTTCTGTACCATTAAAGAACTCGCTCCTTTCTTATTATTATCTCGTTAATTCTATCGCCTTCCCTCTTCTCTCTTCTACCTCTATCAAACACTTTCTCGGCAAATCCCCTCCCTTTCCCTCCCTCAGGTTCGTCTCAAATTTCCACGCCTTCTTTCCTGCTCTACTACTTAATATATCCCCTTGCGCTTCTTCTTTCACCATACATGAAGGTGCCATCTAGCCTACCCTAGTGTCCAACTTGTATATCTTTCTCGTAAACTATCAATATCTTTCCTTTCTTCCCATCCTATATTTCTGCTGCATAACCTTATATCGGCTATGCCAGCGTATCAAATAACCACATTTTCCTTCTCTAATTTTTTTTAACATTCTTTTTCTTATTCCGCATATTAATATTATAAATATCCCATAATAAAGCCCGCCATTCCTTCTTCATCCTCTGCCATCAACACTATATCGTCTGCGTATGCCAGTGTATATATATTTTTCCTATCCTAACTCCTCCTTAATATTTTCTTCTCAATTGTTCTTCTAAGTCTGATATAAATATATTAAATACAAGTGGGCTCAGAGGTCATCCATGCCTCATTCCTCTCTTCAACTAGAAACTCCTTCCTACTTACTCTCCTACCTTTACCCTTCTTTTTTTACGAGAGCACTAATCACAAGGACGATTATTGCAATCGAGTATGTTGGGTATAGTTGCTGCAGCTCCCTTTGATGCTTTTGAAACCTCTTCTCCTTTTTCTTCTCCTTAGCAATTATGTTGCACATGGCGAGAACTGAGAATTCGTCACGAATATAGTTTGTTCACAATGGAGACTGCTATCCAAAAATGGTACTTATAGGAAGTTTGACACTTTTTGCTACAGACTAAGATGGTAGTGAAGCTCTCTAAAGGCCCCATTATGTCGGTAGAGATACATTGTTCCCGAGGGAGTGTTACATCTGAACAGTATGTCTTATATATACTTAGTGAGTGCTCGACACACTTTGCACCTATCGTTGGCAACTTCTTAACGTAAAATCTGGTGACGATATACTAAGGTGAAATGAACATCATCTGTACCTGAATTAAGTACTGAAAGTTTCCGTGCTTTCCTTACTTATGCATTCAAAAGGGAGCAGCAAAATTAAGTAATGCACTTTACTTAATTCAGGTGTTAAAATACAGTCCAAGAGTTTCAGCCGTCTTCTCCGCGGCTTTGTAAAAAAATACTCCTTTGCCAATAATATTGTGTTTTCTGACCCTTTAGAGGAGATAATCTCTTTCATTTTGAACGATTTAATATGCGCCCAGAATAATTTGTTTATGAAGACATTGGACATTCAAAAGACCAAACCCGTTTTAATGGCGGTGGATGTATAATTGCTGAACGGACGAATTATTATGCATGATCTATCCCAAAAGAAAAAAGTAGAAACGGCACGGGAAACATGTTATTCGCAGATACCTTGTTCAATGCCGACGAATTCGAAGACCTAATCTGTCGAAGATGCGTGTATCTGCTTCGGAAAGAATCCTTTACTGATCTATGCCCTGCATGCGGTACTCAGGCACGTCTAGGTATGTATAGGTTTCTCTACTGTGAAGATATATAAAATCCCTCGTATCCACAATTTTAGGATCCCCGGGAACGTTCGTAATATGTTTGTGTGATGCAAAAGAACCGAGGGCTCATTGCTTTGCACTGAAAGTTGCCCCTATGTAAGATGACGCTTTTTAACAGAATTTTTACCATAGCGTGAAGCTCAAAACGGCCCTGCACTAAGGGGATTTCGGGCTGCACACGAAACAAGATGAAATCCCCCGAGAAGACCCGAACACCCGAGCAACACAACATTCCATAGCCATCCGTCAGTCACTCGTTCAGATGATCACAGGTACAGGCTAACTGACTTGTTTTGAGTAACCGTTCTCACAAGTGTCAAATGCCGTGCTTCCTAATGTTCTCTCTACTACGCCTTGGAACCATACCTGGACTGGGGATCATTAAAAATCTCCAACGGCCCTCATCAGGGCCATCTTTGATAATAAACCACTTGTAATGTTAAACATGTAGCTTTTATTGCGTTTTTCCCTTACTCTTGGCGTTCTAAATCCGAAGGGTTTAAAGGAAATAGAGTCAGTTGTTCAAAACGAGAAGTTTAACTTTTCTGGAATTACGATTTTTGGACTACTTTCTCAATTGTACACTTGAGGCCTAACATCGTTGTCTAAGATTTCAAAGAACAGACTGTATTGGTGATCGAGTTTTTTGCTCCAGTCGACTACAACATCACTGCCAAAGAGAAGAAAAAGAAGGTGAGGTACTAAGACTATCCGAGGTACTCGCGAGATGGAAGCGAAGGCTGTCCTCCTTGGGTCGTTGTCAAGTGATTTACCGCGGTCCTACTAAAAGCGTCATTTCCATAGATGACGTAATCCACCACTGTCGCACAGCAGGATGGTCCTAAGTATTTACTGTTTCGAATATTCCAAAGCCTGTTGTTTTGTACAGATTTGGAAGTTCTTTTTTTAGAATTGATCAGCAGTCAGATACTAAATAAAGTGTCAAAGCCCATCCAAGTTTGTAAAGAATTACAGGTTTTAAACTATTTTGAACATTAGATACCACATCCGTCCGGCTATGTGACAGCGATGAGCCCTGACTGAAACTCAGTACAAAAACTCGATAAGATTTTAAGGATTATATGGTTTGAATTTCAGATTTTTGGTAAGATTTTTCTGTATAATAGCTTCCGATTAAATGGTGGTGTGATATTTGAGAAATTGTGAAATTTTTTGTTTGAACTTCTGGCGTTTTAATAGAAAGTCTGAATTTGCCTCACTCAGTTATCGTGTTTAAAAGTCAGCAGCGATACAGTAGATGCCATTTCGAAAGGCCAAATTACATAAAGATATCCAATAGATATTTCAGACCTATTTTGCTCGCACGCAAAAGCAAGGTATAAATCGATTAACTCCATGGAGACCCAAAATACAACTCTTAGACATGGTACTGTTTTCTTCTTCTTTGCCCATCCCATTCTTAATAGAAAACTGGTTTTTATGTTTGAAATTAAGTTATTTTTAGTTTAATGCGGAATCATTTGAATTTTTATTTGTATTTTTAGGTAATATTTAAAAAGCAGTTAGCCACGAAACAATGGATATCTCTGATCATACTAACTGCTGGATGTATGATAAAACACTTAAGCTTTGATTTTGATCAAAGTTTTTCGGATAAGAATTTTAAGATAAACGTTAATGTTATATTAATATTTGTACAGGCAAGTATTTCATTGAATATTTGAACTCAATTTCATGATTGATTGAAACTTAAAATATTATAAACAGCAACAACGAAGCTGACGTCATACAATGACTCTAATGTTGTATCTTCTATTCTTTTTACAGACTATATGTTCGTGTCTAGCTGGTGTCTACAACGAATACCTATTAAAAAGCGAGGGAGCAAATGTAAATATGTTTTTGCAAAACATGTTTATGTATCTTGATAGTATTCTCTGCAACATGACGATCCTTGTTATACAAGGGAACATCATGCAGACCTTCGAAAATGCAGGTTCTAGTATTTTGATGCAGCCAATGGTGATTCTGATTATGGTAAACAATGCTGGGGTAGGTATAGTCACGAGTTTTTTTCTTAAGAATCTAAACTCTATTGTCAAAAGTTTTGCCAGTGCCTTAGAACTAGTGTTTACAGCGATCCTTTGCTGGCTTATTTTTGGTATTCCTATTACTTTGAATACGGCCCTTGCCATTTGCATCGTCAGTTACGCGATTATTTTATATTCGCAAAATCCAATTCAAAATGTTTACACAAGAACACGTGAAGATTCAAATGAAGAAACGTGTAATTTGAAAGAAAATGAAGTGTAAAAAAGTAAAAACTTTAAGGGTGAAAACATAAACACAAATTCATTTGTACCTTGCGGCAATGAATAATTCACAGCTACAAAAGCTGGAAAAAGATATATCTTGCTAGCACAGTTTAACTTCTCACGATTAGCTATTTTTAAATATACTCAGAAGCATAAGACATTTTTATTCGAGATAGTACTATTATTCTTAACACTTGTAGGTCTTGTTATCATTTACTCTTAAGTTATCCTTCAAAGTAGTTCTCGACATATTAAATTTCGTGTTATAAACCATTGGCTAGCACTAATATTGTAACAGTTGATTCTGGTAGGAAATTGGAAGGTTATGTCTATGGAGACCGCGACTTGTCCCGCTCAGCTTAGAAGGCAGCACCTGAGTGGAGATCTATCTTTTATGCAGGCACAAGACATTATATACAGTTTCCTTTCTTTTCTGTTATTTGGAAAGCGATTTGCTCCTTTATTTTTACACCCAAACGCTACTACTTCCACACGCGGCATTTAAAAAATAGTCGTCTTGTGTATCTCCAAGCGCACTAGCAACCTTAGCGGCTGCAAGTGTAAGTCGCCATCTCCATATGCATTAACTAATTAATTATAGAAAAAAACTACCAAATAATTATCTTTATTTCAAAAATATTGTGATTTCTAACTAGGTTCAATTTCATAACACGATTGATAGTAGACAAATTATTTCCAACTGTTAAGTTCACGCACTTTCAGCAAAAACTTCGAATTATTTATAAAGCAGTGCCTGCAAATAAATCATGTTTAAAAAAATTTTCGCATTATTTGTAATTTTTGATTAATTTCGACATGCTAAAGGAAAGCTTCGTTGCATTTTAATAATAAATAATAACTTTTACGCACAAGAAATACGAACAAATTCAATAATAGCTTCTTTCGCCAGACTTTATACGCTTTTCAAAGGTTTTTCTTTCATATATATTTTACAGCAGTATCTACGTTATAGCATTTCTGTAAGCCACCTCGTATTACTTAAGAGTTCTACATTACTGCTATGCGTTAATCAACAATATAAGAAGACTATTTGAGATGACAATGTCCTTTTTCTGTGGTTTTACAAACGCACTTTGAAATGTTGTTGGACGCCCGACTTCACCATTTTTTTGGAGACCATTCCAACAGTTATGTTTCTAGAACAGTCTGGTCTTATCACCAGACCTACACTATACATAAATTATATGAGTGGGCAATAAAGTACACTAAATGTAAACATACAAAGAAATTTCTGAAGCTGACCCTGGTAGAAATTTCTGAACTAAGTACAAACCTATCGGAAATTTTCTTTTCGCATTTTTTACCAGAGTTTACTTCACTTATTATAATTGTGGAAATAATTTCAGAAAATTATATGGGGCGTAAAAAATCAAGGAGATAGATAGATAAACGTTTATTTTTCAACCTGCTGGGCTTCAAAAATTGACTTGCTTGCACTTCCATTTTTACAGAATTTCCTTACAACTATCTCTTAAAAACTATCATCCATCCACAAATTATCTCTAAGCTGCTCGCTTTTATTACCTTGCATTTCTCGCTTCGCCTCGCCACGTACGCATGTCGCTACTTTCTCGCTTTGCCTCTCATTTGCAGCCTCTGCCTCTGTGGCTAATCCCTAATACTTATCTACTATTTACAATATGTACAATTTTCTTATATCCAATTCCTCACCTACATACAATCAGTTACATTCCTCTCCCTCTTTCCTTGTCTTTTTCTCCATCTTACCCAACACCCTCTTTACCCATGTAACTGTCCTTTTGTAAGAACTTTCATGCAACAATACCTCCATGCTTAAACCCACTCCTTTCCACCTTTACACACTCCTCCGACCAGTTTTCCACTTTTGTATTCCCTTCCCGCACAATTCACACATCCTCTTCTCTCCAGAAAGCCAGAACCTATTATAACCCTCCATGCATCCGCATCTCCCTATCCCTATCTTTCGGCCCTATCCACCGAAGGGCACGCGTCTTTTAGATCTACAAAAAAACCCGTACATTTTCGCACCCTTTTTGGCTAGTTATATATCCACCGCCTGCTGTAAGCCGTACATTTGTCAATAGCACTCCTTCCCTCCCGAACGCAGCCTATTTACCAACACCATCGCGTATATTTTGTACACCGTATTCCTTAGCGTAATTCCTCTATCATTTTCCCTGCCTCTCCCTATCCCTTTTTTTATACAGTGGTATGAGCAACCACTCCCTCCACCCTCTTGGAAATCTAACAACCCTTCCTCCCCCTCCACTTGCCTTCCGCCACCCTCCCCCTTTATTCTCAAACTTAATGGGTAATGGTCTTATTCCACCCTCCCTTTCACTACTAATTGCTCTATCTCCTTCCTCCCTTGCATATTTATGATCACATAGTCTATCACCGATATCCCCATCTTACCTACTCACGTGTATTCTCCCTCTTCGGCCCCTGTTACTATACCATTCGCCACCGCCCATCCTCTGTCCTCCATTCAGTCTCTTAGAATATCCCCCTCTTTATTTATTAACTTATCGTTCGATTTTCGTTAAAAGCTCTCCCCTTCGCGGTATACCCCCCATTCTCGCATTAAAGCCCCCCCCCCTGTACCATCATACCATCATCTCTTTCTCCTAGTAAGTCTTTCACCCTCGCTTTAACCCTTTCTACTTCATCTTTATTATACACAGTCACAAAATTATATATTACCCCTCCTATCTTTAATGCCCTCATTTGCACGCCCTGCCCCTCTCCTTCTTCATGAACTTTTTCTCTAATCCATCCTTAACCGCTGTTATAATTCCTCCACTCGCCCTTTCTTTCCTTGTTCCTCAGACCGCCTCCTGTAGCCTCCACCTATACCTCCTTGATAACTTTGGCTATAAACACTATCCCATTTCATTCTCTTTACTCACGTGTCTATAAATCCCGCCACATCAAATTCCTGAATATACGTCTAGAAATCCTCATACTTCTTCTTTACCCTTGCTACGTTGCCGTACAGCACCTTTAACTTTCCTCGACCCTGCTTCTCTCCCCTATGCCCCGTTTATTATTTTAATCCTTTTATTTATCAAATAATTTAGAACATATACGTTGTCCATCACCCCCATTTCTTTTCTAAACCCTGTCTTCTTCAGTGGATTTATCTTTTGACCTCAAATTCTTTCTTTAATCTCTCCGACAAAACAGTAACATGTCTCTATTTAACACCTTTTAAACCTCTTCTTCCGTCCTAGACTTCTCCGCCTCTCGTTCAATCCTTTTATTTTTCTCCTCTTTTTTCATCACACAGCTTAGTTTACCTCATTTTTTTCTCCTATATTTTTCTCCACTACTTGTTCTTTTTCTCAATTTTCTTAATTCCCTTTTCACTTCCTTCTTCTTTACACATTCCTCATCCAATCCTCTTCTATCCCCTCCTTCGCTAACTTCTTTTTTGCTAGCGCACTCGAATACTCTTTATATTTCTCTTATTATTATTTCTATCTCCTTTTTTACTTTCCTTCTCCCATTTTGATATTTTTTACCTTTTCCTGAAACTGTTCTCGACCTTCAATAGACCAATCTCTTCTTCATGCTCTTCTTACTTTTGCTTTCTTTCAGGGTTATTTTCTTTATTCGGTTCTCCCTCGACGATATAATCAATTACTTTTCCCATTTTTCTCCCAAACGTATAGTTAGCATCTCATCTCATCTCCCTCCAAATTTCCATTTAGAACGAACCATCCTATCACCTCTAGACTTCTTAACGATTTCTTCCCCTCATTCAGTATTTTGTCTTGATTTTCTTCCTCGCTCTCCATCCATTTCTTTTCTCCTCCATCTCTTGCTTTAGCATTGAAATCTACTCCTTTTATAAGCCCCACTCCTCTCCTCCCATATATATCTCTACTAATAATCCTCATTTTGGTTCTTTTATCTATTTTCTTATCATTCTGTTATACACTCGTTGGTCACTCTCACCACCCTCCAATTACTCTACCCTTTTCATTCTTTCTCTTTGCATTTTTAACATACCATTTGTAACCTCTTAGTAATCTTTCCCTTATTCTTTCCCATCCCTTTGTCTTCTAGCCACGTCACCATCATTACTACTACAACTCATTGAACATAGCAGGATTAATATTGTCTGGGTTCACTCGCTCAAATGTGATCCATATTACGAGTGGTATTGCATCGTAAACTATAAATTCCATTGGCCACTAATTATCATTACATGCACATGAAGGACCAACAGGTAGTTTTGATTTTTTTTAACTATGAAGTAATGTTTCGATCATTTCTGAAAAAAATATATTAAATAATTTAAAAACAACAAATAATTTTAAAAAAATTATTTAAAAATTTTATTACCATAATTTTTTTATGTACTTATAATCAACAGAATTAGTTCTTGAATTTTTACAGAACCTTTTTAGTTTTCTATATATCACGCATTGTAATCATCAAGATAGGTTCAACCGTTATCTAGAAATTTGATTTTCTAATTTTTTAAAATTTGCTTATAACTTTTGTAAACAAAATGTTCTGATGTGGTGCTTTGGGTAAATTTATTTAATTTGAGTATCCACTTAAACCCATAATGTACATCATATCCGAGCGTGAGCACCTAGACATTGCTTGTCCTGCTACATCCTTTCTCATAAACTCCCTATCCTTTCTTTCCAAGCCTGCTATATTTCAGAAACCTCATTTCTTACCAGCACTTCCGTGTTCTTGTCCCAGGTTCTTCTTCCGCTCTTTTCCTTAACTTGTACTGCATGCTTTATTATCTCTGAACTTCCATGTTATAACCTCTTATTTCTCATCACTTCCTTCTTATGTCCCAATTTCTAGTGCCCATATAATTGTTAGTACTTCTTTCGCTTTTTTCCTTTATCTTCTACCCAATTTCTTCGTTCTATTTTTTTCAGCCTTTTCTTCTTCTTATTCTTACTCTTAGTCTTAACTTCCCTGACTCCATCTTCCAAATGTATCCAGGAATTGTCCTATCTACTCCCATTGCCATCTTGACTAAGCTTCCCTGCATTCTCTCCATTTCCTCCTTTCTTTCACACCTCCAAATTTCTACTACATATAGCCCCCCGCCTTATCCAATGTGTCCAGTATATACAATATTTTCCTCAGACTATCGAGACCAGCCCTTTTCATCCCCCCCCCCCCAAGGTGCGTTCATAGCTTTCTGGCCTTTTCCACCCATTTTTCTTATGTAAGTTTTATAAGCCCCCCGAGTTGAGAACCAGAATCTTTACATTTATCTCTAGCTTATTTCTTTTTACATATAATTTTCAAGCTTCTAATAATTTCTGCTAAACCTTCTGCTACGTCTGCTACTAATGCCAAATCATTCGCAAATTTCAACCCAAAAATTTTCTCATTACCCATCACTGCCTCTTCAATATTTCTTCTTTCTTAATCGTCTTCGATGTCATTCACAAAAATGTTGAATAGAGTTGGACTGAGAGGAAACCCTTGTGTAACCCCTCTTGTTGCGGAGAAGCTCTCTGTTTTTCCCTGACCAATTATTACCTCATTAACCGTTTTCGCATATATCTCCTCTATCATTCCTAACATTCGGCGTCTAATCCCAATATTCTTCAGTTTTCCGATGAGAATATTTCTGTCTACTATATCGAAAGCTTTTTGGAAGTCAACGAAACTCACATACAGCTTTCCACCTTCCCTCTCTAAATCCCGCTTAGCTTTCTCTTATTAATCCCTTCTTTTCTGGCCAATCCTTTAATTTTCTATCCATTCTGGTTGCTAATGTTTTATATTCTATTTCTAATAGAGAAACTCCTCCGTAATTTCCTGTATGCTCTTTTTCCCCTCCCTTATGTAGAGGGTATATTCTCGCTTTCTCCCACCCCTTTCCAACTTTTCCTTCCTTCTAAAACCCATTCAGTATTTCGTGCATCTCTTATTTTTGGCCATTTATTGTCCTTCTCTTCATTCCATTTTTTGGCGATGAGCTTCTTTAGATTCTTACGTTCTTTCCGCCATACCTCTTTTTTTTAAGTCCTTTTCCCCTCTAAAAATTTCTTCAACATCACCCAAACCTGTTTCTTTATCCCCCCTATCTCATCTTCGGTCCTATTCCGCTCCTTTTTTCCCCTACCTGGATTATTGTTCCCAACTCTGTATTTTTTCGTAATTCCTACCATCTTAGATGCTTTCTTAATCTTTTCCTTGAACCTTTCCCATCCACTCTCCCATACATCCCCCTCAGTCTCTTTTCTCTTCTCCCATAATCTTATCACTTGTTCTTTAAACTCTTCCGCCTTTTCATCAACCCATATTAATTTTTCAACCAATTCCGTGTTCTGCCTCCTTTAAACCGCTAGTTACTATAAAACTCTGACAGTGATTTAGAGAAATTAAAAAAGGTGATGATATATCGATTCAATCTATAAAAGTGTTTTTTGACCTTTCTTGTCTCAATCATGCAGTTTATAAGTGCGTTAAGGAGGTCACGGCTGATACTTAATATGTGATCAGTCAAGAGGTTAGATAAGAGCTAGATGACTGAATCATTAATGAAACATCTAAATATCTTAGGAGACTTCACAATTGTATCACTCGATATAGTATCTACGTTCTCCAATATTGATCCGGAGTTGGTGTATAAGCTAGTAGAATATAATTGGGACAAAATTAAAAATTACACAAAGTTAAATTTTCAAATAATTTGATGAAACTATCAGATTTTGCATCAGTAACGCCTACTTTTAATTTACCTATAAAATTTACAAACAGAAATTTAGAACACCCATAGGTTCACCTATTTCTTCAATGTTGCCAAAATTGGTCATGCAAGACATAGAAGAAAAAATGATTAAAAATTCAATCTATGGAGTTTTTATTTATTATCATTTCGTCGACGTTTACAATAGAAAACTCAATTAATAGTAGAATTAACTTCTTAGACTTACAAATCAATTTTAATAAAAATTGTATCGAAAAACAGATTGGTATCAAAACCTAGTGTATTCCGGACAAACTTTTAACTATCTTTCAAACCATCATATTTATCAAAGAAGGAATTATTTTCTCTTTAATAGACAGAACCACAAAACTTTCAGAAACTCCTTTCCATGAAAAAAACATTGGTTTCATTTACGAAATTTTGATTAATATTAACTGTCCTCATAAATTTACTATTAATAATATAAAAAATGGCTTTAGTATCCAGAAAAATTAAAAAAATCCCTAATTTAGTACGCAGATTAACAAAAAATCTATCGATAACTCCAAAGAACATTTCTCTTGCATTCACAATTAAAGATAAACTTTCGGATATCCTTTTATCAACTATTAAAGTCTAAATAACATAATTTGAAAGAAACTAATCTCAGGTATAAAATTTATTGTAAGGACTGTTGTATAATCTATATTGGACAAACCGTTAATTTTAGATCCCACACTGGCAATCTTAATGTAATATACCATGACATAATAAAACTTTCTAGAAATTTAAGTGAACCATGAAACTTAACAATTTCTTTAATTCCTAACCAGCAATTTTTTGAGAAGACCACAATCATGTGTTTCTGTTACAATTTTATCAAAATTTTGGTAATTTTATAATAAATGCAATGGTTTTTTTATTTTTAGAATCGTTAGTAAAACTATCACTTAATATAAAAAATTTGAGTAATTCTTCAAACAACTTTTCACATCTCTATCTCAAAGAAAATTCTGTGGACTCATACTGTTTTTTCAACTAAAGAAAAACTGTTTTAACATCTTTTAAAAACAAATATTCAATATCTTGGTATAACTAACGACTTTAGGCCCGATTTTTTAAATCAATGTATGAATATTACTTGTGTTATCCGAAGAAAAGACTTTAAAAAAGTCGCTATTCATGAAATGCATTGTAGACGCACTTCATCGGGAAAAAATTATTTTCTTCGCTAAACTATGCTGTAGTTATCTGTGTGGTTATATTTAATCGTGAAAGTGTGGCACCAGCTCTCAATTGTGACTGTTAATAACAATATTTCACATAAACAGTCATTTGTGTCAATTTCACGCAAAAATAGGCAATTTTTTCGTAATGTTTTTTTAATCCATCTTGATAGTAGTACTTGAATAAGTACAGTTGTCAGTAATGCTTAATTAATATCACTAGTAAATAATAATGGAAAATTGTAATTCTTGAAAACAAAATATTTGTAGAAAATTATTATTCTATGGAAATAAGAGGTTTTTCAACACTTATACTTATGCGCAGATATTTTTGTCAAGCAAAATATAAATTAATGTACTAGCATGGTAAACAGCTTCGAGTTATTAATAAATTGTCTTTTATCTCCCCTTTCATGCTACAATACCTCCATGCTTATCCCCCTCCTTTCCTCTCCCTTCACGCGAAATTCACACATCCTCTTCACTGCAGAAAGCCAGTACCTATTATAACCCTCCATGCATAAGCATCTCATTCTCTCTATAAGTTCGTGACTTCCTTGCTCTGCTTTCTCGCATAAATATTGCGCTCTCTCCCTTGGCATAATCAACACATAGTTCCCATTAAACCTTGGCTCTCTTATTTTCTCCTTCGCTGCTTCCTTCTCTCTCTCTCTCTCCATGATGTTTTTTTCAACCAACCTATATACCCTCTTTCCTTCCTCATGTATCCTTCTCACTTCATCTATCTGCAATTCATTCGTTCTAAAGTACCCTTCCCTTTCCAACTCCATGCTCTCACCCCTACGTATGTTCTCCTTCTCCCACCAACACTCTTGAACCAGCTTACTTCCCCCCTCTTTGAAAAATTTTTCATACGCACTTACCTTTCAGCCCCACACCTCCGCTCCATAAAATAAGACATTCATCACTAGCGAATCAAACAATTTCATTCTCCTTACAAAATCATCTGCAAACAACCTCTTTCCCAGCCCCCACACCTGCGTTATCACCACATTCAACCTTCTCACTCTCTCTTTTATGTGACCATCCACTCCTCCATTCCTCCTAATGTTCTCAACCTTTTCATAATCTCATTTAAAGCCTCTTCGCTGTTTTCTGGCAGTACTATGTCATCTGCATATGAGATTGACCATATCCTTACTTCTCTTACCCTAACTCCTGATACCACTCCGGCCGCTAGCTTATTTTCCATATCTGCGTTTGAAATTGCAAAAAGCATTGGGCTTCGTGGGCATCCTTTCCTCGACCCAATATCCAACCAGAAAGCCTCAGAGATTCCCTCCCCTACTTTCACCCTATCTTTCGTCTCCTCATATACTCTCTTACCAATCCAGTTCAGTGTGTCAATCCTGCTCGAACCATTATAGATTTCATGAATTCTTTCTTTAATAATACTGTTTAGCAAAGGAAGCGGATAATAATTTTGAATTAATGTGATTTTAATTTGATCCAAATTTTCTTTTCTAAATTTTATGTCACTTAACTTTACGCATCTATCTATTAAACCTTTTAGTAGGCCAACCTTTTGACAATACAAATGATGGGAATCAAAATTGAGATATCTGTCAGGTCATGGATCTTTTTTAAACCAGTTAGTAATCAAGTTAGTAAGCAACCAGTTAGTAATAAAATTTTTATGAAATTTAATTTGTTTAAAGCTCTTTTTCTACATCCTTTAAAACCAAACTTGAAATTATAGGAGACAGTGGTGAGCCCATAGGACAACCATTTAATTGTTTATAATATTTGTCATTAAAAGAAAAAACCATGTTACTAAAAACCATTCTAGTAGAAACTAGAAATTCATTTTTTGTTATTTTAGTTAAATCGTGATTTTGTATTATTTTTCTCTTCAACAAAATCCAATACAAGAAGTAATGGTATGTTGTCAAACGTTAAAACAACAACCAATGAAATCATTGAATGCATTGGAATAACTGTAATCTTTTTTAAAATATCTTTTAAATTCCAGCTATTTTTAACAAAAGATTCTGTGTTCCCTGCAATCGGTTTTAATGCATAAGAAATATATTTGGAAAGGTTGTATGTAGGAAAAGAAATTGTGGATACAATTAACCTCCATTTTAAATTTGGCTTATGTACTTTTAGTAGAGCATTAAGAGAACTAGTTTTAAGATTTTCATACAAAAGAGCATTGTTAAGTATATTTTTTACAGTTTCAGTATATTTGTCTCTATTGGCTGCTACCCTTATGTTACCCTTATCTGCATTTACAAAAAATACATTTTTTTTCTTTTTGGAAATTCTCAACAACTTTAATAGAGTTCTGAAAATTCTGAAAATCTTATATTTGACTCAGAAAACATTCACATGTTTTACTCCATTTTTGAATAATTTTGTTTTTCACTTCAAATAAAACACAGGTATTTTTATCTCTTTTACTTAAAATTAGTTTAATGATAATGTAATAAAACTTTTGTTATTTGTATTTATTTATTTTATATGTCTTTGAAAAAGGCACGCAGTGATGCCGAAACCTCAGAAAATTCAATAAACGAACCTTTTCGTGAATTTTCGTTTATTATATATTTATTAATTTAATTGAAGACCTTAAGACCTACAAACATCACTTTTTGCATATTTACATTGACGGTCGAAGAAAGGATTGATTTGATTCTTATCAAATCTGACTAATAACACTATATTTTCTGCAAATGCCAGTGCATATATCTTTTCGTTCCCTATCCTAAATCCTCCCCAACCTTTTCTCCTCACTTGTTCTTCCAAGTCTGAAATATAAATATATTAAACAAAAGTGGGTCTGTGGACATCTTTACGTCACTCCTCTTTCCAATCCAAATCTTTCTTTATTAATCCCTCTCTTATCCCCTTTTTCACCATAACTTTTTATATAGCTCCTATGTCTAATGAGTCAAACGCTGCCTTTAAGGCTACGAACATTACTATCATTCCCCCTTTTTCACTTTCAATCCTCTTATTTAGTAGATAGTTTAGAACATATGCGTTGTCCATCATTCGGTGGCTCTATCTTTATTCCCAACTTTATTGAATCTCTCCGACCAAACAGTAAAATATAATTTATACAGTGTATTTATACAGAGTATTCCTTCTTTTTTCTCACATATTGTTCTCCATTACTTACTTCTTTTCTCCATTTTCCTAATTTATTTTTGACCTTGTTTTTATTTTTACAATCCTTATCTGATCCACTTCTATCCCTTCTTTGATAACTTCATTTTTTCTTATGCTCTCTAATCCTCTTTTTATTTCTCCTATAATTTTTTCCATCTCTTCGTCCACATTTCCCTCTCCTCTTTTAATGTTTCTGATCTTTTATCTAAACTTTAAAGGAAAAGTGATCTGAATCAATATAATCTCGGATCCGCAAATCAATTTCTTCAAATGTGGCATTTTCTTCTAAAATTTCGTATGCCTCATCCATCATTTTAATACATCTCTTACACGGCTTTGAATTATTTTTAAAATATGTTTTAAAATATGCTTACTGATCAACTTATAATGACTCAAACACTCCAGTGCATAACACTAGACAAGTACGTTGAGTGCATGGGCCTATCTTTTTCAGTCTATGTTATATAAAAATTCCTATATTTACATATCCCTGACTATCCACTATCTACGATATATCGTTTTAACTTCTATCTATTTGAATCCTTTCAAAAATGTAGTCCTTTTGTATAACGATTTGAAACCAAATCAATCCTTTCTTCGACCAGCGATATTTATGAATGTTAAATCATAGATTCTTCCTTATGTCTTGCGGTCCACATAAATTTAAATAAAGTTGAGCCAGAAACCATTTTCTTTAACCCATAATTTATTTGATTAAAAACTTCTTTCTCAATATTTAACGTTTTGGTACAATGCGTACATTTTTCAAAAGGCTTTATTCTGAGGTATCAAAGTTTAAATGATCAAAAAAATCAGATTGATTTCGTAGAATGCAAAGAAAATAAAAACCATGTCAGAAGAAATTTTTTAGTAAAGAATTTAGTGAAGAAATTAGAACGGAAACTTTATCGTAGGTTAGGAAGGACGAACAGACATTGGCAGTTTACAAAAAAATTATGTGGACCGTAAGACATAATGTAGTGGGACGATGGTCGTGGGCGCTAAAGCGCAGGCTTTGGACCTACTCTGTCGTCTTGCGGGTTCGATTCCTGCCTCGCACTCTGGAAGAGCCTCGGTGGCCCATGCGGTGAACACTAGCCTA
>JAAAKG020181231.1:0-25929 GCA_010014905.2 Druon quercuslanigerum
TTCCCCTTACTCTTTCCCATCCCTTTTCATCTAGCCACGTCTCCATCATTATTATAACATCCCATTGTGTCAAATTTCTCCTAAATTCCATGTCCTTTTTCTCCAATCCTGCTATATTCCGGTAACATATCCTCCATTCTTCCCTACATTTGTTTTTTGTCTTTTTTTTCCTCTTTTATTGCTCATTTTCCTACCTCCCGTTCCTACCTCTCCTAGTTTCCCTGCCCCCCCATTTCTTACTAACTCCTCTCTTTCTTCATCCCAATTCCACCATACTTCGTCTATCAGTATCCTCCCATATTTAACCCATGTTCTTCTTTCCTTTTTTCTTTCCTCTTCCGCCATTTTCCTTAACTTATATTGTATCCTCCTTTATATCCAAGTCAAATCATCCTCTATTCTCTCCAAGCTCGCATATAACATCCTCTTCTTTGCCATTACTTTTCTCTTATCTTCCCATTTCTGTAGTTTCACTAGTACCATTCTCTACCCTCTTCGTTTTTCTCTTCCTATACTTCGCACTTCCTCTATCTCTACTTTTGCATCAATCCTTTTTAGTACTTCTTCCACTCCCTCCTGCATCTCCTTCCCCTCTAATCTTATACCCTTTATCACTACGTTTCTTTTTCTTTCTTCCCTCTCTTTTTTTTCTATTCTTTGTTCTATTTTCCTCAGTCTTTTCTTCTCCGTATTCCCATTCACACCCCCACCAAGATCCCGGTTCGAGCTTTATAAGTTTCTAAATCTACCTTGCATCTCCTCTACCTTTTTATTATTATCCTCCTGCTTCTCTAGCTTTTGCTCCCATGACTGCATCCTCTTTTCTAACTTTTTCCTAACTTCTTCCCATTTTATCATTTCTTTCCTAATTTTAGCCATTTTCCTCCTAATTTCTTTCCTTAATTCCTCTCCCCTTTTTTCCTGCCTTTTTTTCATAAATTCCCATTACTCCAATCATGACTTCGCGAATTTCTTTTATTCTTTCCTCTTTCCTTTGTTCTTCGGATTCGTCACCGTTTTCTTCAGCCCCCTTACTATTCTCACCCTTCTCTACCAAACTCTGCTTTTCCGGCGGTGATCTGAGCATTTTTGGATATTTCAGGTTTGAACCTAAATCGTCCTTCTCTTCACTACTTCTTTCACTACTAGTCTTTAGAATAATAAAGTGGAGGAGTAGACAGTGAGAGGAGGTGGAGAACTGAATCATCAGGAAGCAAATTTGATGAGTTAACCAAGCGAGAAGCGTTGAGACATGGCTAGTTAGAGAGCGACAGTGAATAGAGTTCTTACAAGCTTCACTAGATTAAAAGCGGTTTCTATTCAACCGAGGAAAAACGGGAAACAAGTGATAAAAAAGGACGTCCAGCGGAAGTGGATTATAGAGGATTATTCTGGATTACCTAAAACTCCGGATTGGATAGTATTAACTCTCAAGTGTTAGAATGGGTCCCAGGGACCCGTACGTGCTCTTCAGCAGTGTTTTTTTCCAAACAGGTTTATCATTTTTTTTGCAAAATAGTTATTATACGCAAATTTTTTTTTTTATCTCTTTCAAATATTCATTTTTGCGAGACTCTTGTCTACAGGTTAAAGAAAAAAAAAGATGCCTCGTCTATTTAAACTGGAGATATTTCAGTTTGAATTTTGCTTGGGTCTGCTGGACCCGTTCTACGTGTAACAGAAAATCTCGAGGTTCTAGCGACGACTTTTCTACCAATTCAATTTTTAACAAAATATATTAAAATTAAACCAAATAGTTAAATTTTCAAATAAAAACATAAATTATAAACTAATTCATTTTCTACAGAATACATAATTTTTTATGAAAGTAGTTGAATTTTTAGCAAAGAAAGAAAAAATTCTTCATCAAAAATATAAATTATGTACCAAGAAGATTAATTTTTTCCAAATACGATGATTAATTTTCTACCGAAAGATATAAATTTTTGACAAAATACATAAATTTTTAACGAACTAGTTGAATTGCCAACTAAAAAAGATAAGTTTTTCTCATAAAATTGAAAAGTTAAGTTTCAAACCAAAAAGATGAATTATCAACTAAAATGATGAATCTTAAATCAAAAAATTTATTTTTAAATAACATTTTCAATTTTTTCCTAAATTATTCTTGAGCTAAAAGAGATAAATTATCTGAATCAAAAAAAGTTGTATTAAAGCATAAAAGTTCGCGTTTTTATAAAACAAAAAACTTAAATTTTTTACCTAAAAGAATACTTTTCAAAAAAAAGTTTAATTCTGAATAAAGTTTGTTAAACCTTTGATCAAAATAATTCATTTGTACCGAAAAATGTAAGTTTTTAACAAAATATTTATGAATTTTTATTGAAGTAGTGAAATTTTTAACTGAAAAATATTAATTTTCAACAAAATAGTTGAATTTTCATATAAAAAAGATTGCTTTTCCACTCAAAAGTGAATAGGTAAATTTTCCACTAAAAATATGAATTTTAAACCAAAAAATTAATTTTTATTTAATTAGTTGATTCCTTAATCAAAACATAATATTTTTTACTTTAAAATATGTAATTGATAACAAAAGATATAAATTTTTAAATAAGAATGGAATAGTTAAACTTTCAGTTAAAATAATTATGTTTTAACTAAAAAAAAAACTGTTCAACAAAAAAGGATACTTACTAACAAAATTTTTTAATTTTCAACCAAAAAATGGAATTTATTACAAAAGTCGATGAATTTCCAAACAGAAAATTACTTCTTGAAAAATTATGGAATTCTTAACCACATAATTAAAATTTAATTATAAAATTAAATTGTTAACCAATTTTTAAAATATTTGACCAAGAACATGAATTTTTAAGAAAATACGTGAATTTTCAACCAATTAGGTAATGCTTCATTAAATAAGGTAATTTCAAAAAAAATTCGAATAGTTACATTTTCAAATAAAAAATTTAATTTTTAAAAAATTGCAAAAATTAGTTCAATATATAAGACATAGATGAACTTTCAACAAGAAAGATTAATTTTTCACCCAAAAAGACGATTTTTTAATCAAGCATATTAAATTTCAATCCCAAAAGTTAAATTTATTGCCAAAGTCGATTAATTTTTAACCAAAAAATGACTTTTTTTTAAATTCCTTATTTATTTAAAGAAATAATTGAATTTTTAACCAAACAATTTAATTTTTTATCAAAATTCGTAAATTTTCAACCAATTAGAGAATGTTACATTAAATATGGTAATTTCAAAAAATTCTAATAGTTACATTTTCAGTTAAAAAACTTAATCAAAAAAATTTTTTTACACAAAAAGACGATTTTTCAATAAAACGTATTAAATTTCAATCAAGAAGTTAAATTTACTGCCAAAGTCGATTAATTTTTAACCAAAGAGTTTTTTTTTGTTGAAAATTCTGTATTTATTTAAGGAAATAATGGAATTTTTTAACAATTGTATTTTAACCGTATAATTGACTTTTCAACAAAAAAATAAATTTTCTTACGGAAAAAATTCTGAACAAAAAAAGCAAATAAGAAAATTAGTATAACTTCCAAACTAAGAGATGAATTTTTAACAAAAACAATTTTTTTTACAAAAAAAAAACATTATTTTTGACTGAGAGGATTAATTTTTCGACTCAAAAACAATAAATTTACGATGAAAAATAGAGTAGTTAATAATTTTTGTGAATCAAACGAATTTTGATAAAATCCATGAATTTTTATCCAAATATTTGATTTTTCAATTAAAAGAGATGCAGTTTTAACCGAAAAGTCTATGGTTACATTCCCAATTTAGAAATTTAATTGTTAATAAAAAAAATCCTGGATCTCTGAATAACAAATCAATTTATAGGAATAACTAAATTACTTCGAATTAACTGAATCACTACTCCGGAAAATACATGGATTACTCCAGATTACAAGTAGATTACACTGGATTACAAGGGTATTACTTCGACTGACAAGTACATCATCCCGGATTCCAAAAGTGGATTACTCTAGTTTGCAATAGTTTTCATCAAATTATAACTGAAGTACTCAATATTGCTAGAGGAATAATCTTATTATGAATGGATGAAGGTGGATTACTTCATTTGCAAGTGGAGTTTCCTGGATTAGAATACAAGTGGATTAGTCTGGATTACAAGTTTGCATAAACAACTGGTGCAGCAGATTACCAGGTTCATTTCCCTGCCGGTGGTTACAGTGTGAAAGAAGGTGAAGAACTGAATCATCATGAAGCGAATTTGATGAGTCAACCAAGCGAGAAGCGATGAGACATGGATAGTTGAGAGCGAAAGTAAATAGTGGTCTCCTAGGCATCACTAGTATAGAGCAGAAGCTGTTTCTGTCCGATTGACCATCGAACGTGCACATGGAACTTCCAGCTGGCCACACAGGGAAGCAAAGGGAAGTGAGACGAGAAAGGAGCGACCATACATAACAACTAGGTACCTAGTTACATAGCGTCTACTGACTAATGAACCTTTAGAGTCAACTTCTGTCTGACTCGCGAGAGTACCTGAGTAAGTTTATTGCCGATGCTAATTCACCAGTCTTCGCAATTAGCAGCTTCTGCTTCAGCTTCAGCTCCAGCTTAGACATAGGTGGATGTTCCTTCCTTCGGGAAGAAACATCCACTAATCCTCTCTGCTCTACAACGATCTCATTAGTAATCCACTAATTGCGACGCCATCTGTTGCAATCGATGGACAGCTGCATCTTGTCTGCAAAAACTGATTACAAAATAAATGGCAAAAGTGTCACTGCAACTTAAAGGCAGAAACAAAACATTTAATTAAAACTAGCTAAGTACATAAATCTTATTGATATCGCACCTCCTCTTGTCAGTGTGACGCAGTCTTCGAATATCCCTTTTTTTGGAATATTTTTTGCAATTGATTTCCTCAAACTGGAATGTTGAAATAAAGCGAAATTTTCTGTAATTGGACATAAAATGGTGTGTATCTACGACGTAAAAACACGATAAGCTTAGAGTTTCATGAGTTCTCGCAATTTGTCAGATTGAAACAAAAAGAAATGATTAGAGCCATATTTCTTGATAACAACAACCGTGCTAATAAGAAATTATTAGTAGTAAAAGAGACTTTCCACGTCAGTTTAGTTTGTGATACAATTATTATTGACGTAAACTGAATCCCCGCCCAATTCTTCTTAAGACAAACTTGACGTTGACGGATTCCAAATCAGCCTGGCTAATTGAGCTCGTTGTTTCAGAAAAATTAGTAAAATCTCTGTAGTTCTCGATATGGTACTATTAGAATTTTGCTCCCATTTTTGTTATCTTAAATATAAACCATTTATCCTCAATTATCGATGGTTAGTTATACTTTGATTCCTAAACTGATTCCAACAATAATATTGCTGCCTGTTAAAATTCGTTTTATTGTTGTTTTTCTTATTCAATAAACTAAAGTGTTTAGTATGCTACAAAAACTGCAAAAATTCAAGCTTAAAGGTTCAATAATTTGATAACATTTAACAACTAGTTAGATGTTTTTTTTTGTATGATACTAATATAAGTTTTCTTTTATCTCTATTAGCTTTACGGTAGAGCATTTGAATTGTTATTTAGAAATCATCTCGAATAGATTTATGATGTTTTTTTTGCTCACTCCTCAATTATTGTTGGATGTTTCAATGGTGATTAATAAACAGGTTTCAAAAACTTTATTGTTTCCTGTCAAATCTGTTATATTTGTGGTTTTGCTAATTTAGTGTACTAAGTTGTTCAATATGCTACAAAAGCTGCAGAAATTCAAGTTTGTAGGTTTAAGGTTTCGATAATATTTAATAACTAGTTAGATGGTTTTTCCCTATATGATACTATTCCTAACTTTCTTCTATTTTTGGTATCTCTAAGATACCATCTCTAAGCATTCGTCTAATTATTAGGGAATCATCTGGAATGGATTTATTTTTTTTTTGCTCACTCCTCAATTATTATTTGTTAGTTAAACATTAATTCTAAAACAGGTTCCAGCAATAACATTTTTTCGCGCGGGAAGTTTTTATTTCAAGTGTTATTTTTCTTATTCAATAAAATGAAGTGTTTAATATGCTACAAAACTGCATAAATTCCAGTTTGAATGTTCCATCATTTGATAATATTGGATTGGATAACTAGTTAAATCGCTTTCTCTATATAATACTATTAGAATTTTTCTTCCATCGCCCGTATCTTTAAGAAGCATCATTTGTATAATTATTGAGGAATCATCTGAAATGGATATATACTGTCCTGTTGTCTTATTCCTCAACTATTGATCGTTGGTTGATATTTGATTCGTACCTAGGTTGCAACAATAACCTCTGCAATAAAATTTTTGCACGTTAAATTTTTAAAAATTGTTTTGCTTATTCAATAAACTAAATTATTTAATCTGTTACAAAGTTGCATAAATTCAAGATTGTAAGTTCAATGATTTGATTATATTTAATAACTAATTAGATGGTTTTCTGAATTCGAATTTTTCAACTATCCCTGCTATCTTTAAGATTTAAAATTTGTCTAATTATTGAGGAATCATCTGAAATGGATTTATCATATTTTATTGTTTTATTCCTCAATGATATTGGTGAGTTTAATTTTGATTCTTAAACAGGTTCAAACAATCACATTATTGCTCGTTAATATGTTTTTATAATTTTTTTGCTTACTCAACAAAACCAAACTGTTTAATATGCTACAAAAACTGAATAAATTTAAGCTTTTAGGTTAATGATTCGATAATTTTGGATTGCTATAGTTAGATGGTTTTCTCTATGATCCTATTAGAATTTTTCTTTTGTAACCGTTACCTTTAGGATACATCATTTGTCTAATTATTGAGGAATTATCTCGAATGGATTTAGCATGTTTTGTTTGCTTAATATTTTAATTATTGTTTGTTAGTTAGACTTTAATTCTGAAACGCTTTCCAACAATGAAAATTTTTTCCGTTAATTTGGTATCTTACTGTTTTCTCTAGAATTTTTCTTTAATCGCTGGTATCTTTAGGATGCAGGATTTGTCAAATTATTAAGGAATCATCTCTAATGTATTTAGCACTAAATTATTGTTGGCAAAATTGAAATAAGCACGTCAATTATTGTTGGTAAAATAAGCTTTGATTCTTAAACAGTTTCTAATAATCACAATGTTTCTCGTGTAAATTTTGTCAATTCAATGCAAGCATGTAGGTTCAATCATTCGATGTTATTGGAGAATTAGTTAGATGGTTTTCTCCATATGATACTATTTGAAATTTTCTTCTATCTTTGGTTTCTCTAAGATGTAGCATTTGTCTAATTATTAAGGAAACATCTCGAATAGATTTATCATGTTTTGTTTGCTTTACAAATTCAGGTATCATCTCGAACGTATTTATCATCTCTTGTTCGCTTACTGCTGCTTCTTTAAATATTTAAAATGATTGTTTTGTGTATTCAATTAAAGTTATTCTACTTTCTTACGCTCAAGATAAATAAAAAAAATGTATACTCTTCCTTTCACAAATCGATTTGTTTTTGAGATCAAGTGCAGCCGTATTCGTAGACTTTAAAAGGAAGGAAGGCGTGCACAGTCCACTGTACCCAGGGGAGAATCGAGGTTGGGAGTTTTACCTTTTTGTTCATCCAATGATCGCAGCAAGGTCCAAAAGTACTAACATTCGGATAATGGTACATAATGCTCCTACCAACGACTTCCGCAAGTTTGCGGCTTGTAAAGCGTTTTATATTGCGAGCAACCGAACGCGTTTCGTTTGACAAGCGTAAAAAAGAATGTCATCGGACGGCTGCATAAAAGGTAGGGAGTTGTAAATGTAAATGCTGACGCCCTGTAAGGCCACGCGCCTGTCATCGACTCACCATGTAAGCTTCCTCTCTTTTCAAGAAAAGAAAAAAAAGGCAGAGTGAGAAATATTGAGAGGCAAACTGCCTCAAGTCTGCTGCTTGTCAATCTGTTTTCCTAGACATTACATAAATAATACTCTATCCACTTTACGGTTATTGTTTTCTTGTAGGATAGATTTTGAAACTCGTATCTTTCTCTTGTACCGGTAATGACCTCTTGTTTCGGTAATGACTGGGACACTGTTTACTTAAAAATTACGACTGGTCATAATTCTTTTCTTTAAGGGAAATGGGCAAGAAACAACCAACGGTTCTTTGACATTTGGGTTTAACGGAAAGATTCTTGAAATAACCTTCTTTAAAAGTTTGCAGTCTTCTTTAAAAATGTTGCTACATTCAATCAAGGATGGTTATTGGTCATCTCCAAGAGGCTTCTATCTAGGAAAATAAAGTGGAAGCTATTGGTGGTTTGTATAGTGAATGAACGCAAATTTTTTACTTACTTTAACTAATTTTATTTGGTAAATAATACTGAATAATTAATTAGATCGAATGGTCGAATTTTTTAACTAAAGAGATTATAATGCAACTAATAACGCATTTGCAACCATATAGTTGAACTTTTCTGCCAAGAAGAGGACTTGTTTAAAGGATAGTTGAATTTTTAACCCAAAAATACGAATTTTAAACACTGCTGTTAGACATTCAACAAACTAATTAAATTGTCAAGAAAATAGTTGAGTTTTAAGAAATTGATTGAAGCTTCAAAAAAGAATTAATTTTTAAAACAGAATTTTAACTTTCAACCAATTATTTAAATTTTCAACCAAGAAGTTTAATTTTGTACCAGAAAAGACTTTTTTAACAAAATGCAAGAATATTGCTCAAGTCAGGAAATAAAAAACAATTACTAACGAATTGTTAAATTGTCAACTAAACAGTTAAATTTTATACGAAAGTGCTTCAATTTTTAACCCGAAGAGACAGATTTTAAACAAAACAGTTAAATTTTCTTCGTTTATTTTTAAAAAAGTGGTCCACTAAAAAATCGAGTTTTCAACAAAACTAAATTAGCGAATCTTCAACCAAAAAATTAATGTTTATCAAAAATCTCACAAAAATGCCTTCTAGTCCGTTAAAATTTTATCGCTAGGGAGAAAAAAAATTAATTTAAAAGTGATTATCAGTTTCTGATAGACTTCTTCCTGGGGCCAAAATTAATTCTTTAAATTATCTTTTTAAAAAATTGAAAAGAGTTTTCACTTTTCCAAAAAAAGTCCTTTTTGCACCACCGAAAACTTATATGGTCAACAATTGTATTACATAGTCTACTAAAAAGTAATATTCCCCTCGCTTCTTTTTTGATTGACGTGAAGAATATAAAATGTAAATCTTTAAAAAAAATATTAATCGTTTTCGTGAGTTAATCCGAAATTAATTAAAATACATAATTGCAAAATTTAACGAAATTTAAACTATGTACAAACGATAATGATAATTTAAGAGCCATATATATTTATTTTTTGATATCTTGCCTTTCTCAAGTCATTAAGTGTATAAACTGTTGGGCTTAATTAGCGAACGCTGAAGTTGAAAGTACCTGCCATAATCAAGTTGAATTTAACTAGTTTTTATTTTTTTATTTTTTTTTTTTTTTTGACATGGACGAGAACTTTGAAAGCGATTAGGATGGCTGAAGCGTAACTTTGTAAGCTGTCGAACGTTAAAAGCCGGTTTTACTGTTACTGCTTAGGTAGTTTTTAACTCACGCGGTAGGTCAAAGGTCGTCGCGTTCCACGGTAGCTGGTCGTTTCACTGTAATTAAGGACCGCCTAAGCCCCCTTATAACCTCCTTCCAAGGCGCGCTTTGACCATTATCGAACTACGGTAATCTCCACTGATTTCTGCACAGTAATTTAATAATTATGACATGATGCCTTTCATTAAAAATTTACAATCTTTCTTGGTATTCCTATTGTTAGCTTTTTAAAATACTAGCAAAAATTGCACCACTTCTTTCTGCGCTTATATATTTATTAAATTAAAAAATTTGCTTTAACATAATTACTGTACAATATAAAATAAATAATGAACAATTAATTAAAGAGTAATTGAAGATCTTATATGTGACCTGGAACAAAGAAACCAGCCTTGCTCTCATTATCTCATTAACATCCTAGCAAAAAAGCGCTACGTCCCTTTTTGGCTTAAATATTTATTAAATTAAAAAATGTGCTTTAACATAATTACTGTAAAATATAAAATAAATAATGAACAATTGATTAAAAAGTTCATTGCAGATCTTATATGTGACCAGGAACGAAGAAACCAGCCTTGTTCTCATTATCTCATTAACATCCTAGCAAAAAAGCGCTACTTCCCTTTTTGGATTAAATATTTATTTAATTAAAAAATGTATTTTAATTTAACTTATTATAAAATATAAAATAACTAATCAGCAATTGATTGAAAAGTTAATTTACGATCTTATATGTAACGTGGAACGAAGAATCGAGCATTATTCCTATTAGCTCATTAACGTCCGCTTAACTGTTTATGAAACTAAAAAATGTGGTTTAATTTATACAACTATAAAATATAAAATAATTAATCACAACTTAATTATAAGGTTAATTTGGTATCTTAGATGTGACCTGGAAAAAAGAAACCAGTCTGGATCTCATTATCGCATTAACATCCTAGTAAAAATTGCGCTACTCTTTCTGCGCTTAAGTATTTATCAAATTACAAAATGTGCTTCAATTTAAAATATTATAAAATTTAAAATAACTAATCAGCAATTGATTAAAAAGTTGATTGACGATCTGATATGTGACGTGAAGCGAACAATCGAGCCTTATTATTTAATTTATGAAATTAAAAAATGTGGTTTAATTTATGCAACTATAAAATATAAAGTTATTAATCACAACTTAATTATAAGGTTAATTTGGTATCTTAGATGTGACCTGGAACAAAGAAACCAGCCTTGCTCTCATTATCTCATTAGCATCCTAGCAAAAAAGAGCTACTTCCCTTTTCGGCTTAAATATTTATTTAATTAAAAAATGTGCTTTAACATAATCACTATAAAATATATAATAAACAATTGAATAAAAAAATAATTAACAATCTTAAATGTGACGTAGAACGAAGAATCGAGCCTTTTTCCTATTAGCTTATTAAGATCCTCGTAAAAATAGCGCTACTTCTTTTTTCGCTTAACTATTTATTAAATTAAAAAATGTGCTTTAATTTATACATCTGTAAAATATAAAATATAAAATAATTTTTCACAACTGAATTATTAGGTTAATTTGGCATCTTAGTGTCCTGGAACGAAGAAACCAGCCTTGTTCTCATTGTCTCATTAACATCCTAGCAAAAAAGCGCTACTTCCCTTTTTGGATTAAATAATTATTTAATTAAAAAATGTGCTTTACCATAATTACTATAAAATATATAATAAATAATAAACAATTGAATAACAAAATAGTTTATGTGACGTGGAACGAAGAATCGAGCCTTATTTCTATTAGCTTATTAAGATCCTAGTAAAAATTGCGCTACTTTTTTTTCGCTTAATTATTTATGAAATTAAAAAATGTGGTTTAATTTATACAACTATAAAATATAAAATATTTTTTCACAACTGAATAAATAGGTTAATTGAATATAATTAATTTAAGTTAATTATATACCTGGAACTAAGAAACCAGCCTTGTTCTCATTGTCTCATTAACATCCTAGCAAAAAAGCGCTACTTCCCTTTTTGGCTTAAATATTTATTTAATTAAAAAATTTTATTTAACATAATTACTATAAAATATATAATAAGTAATAAACAATTGAATAACAAAATAGTTTACGATCTTATATGTGACGTGGAACGAAGAATCGAGCCTTATTTCTATTAGCTTATTAAGATCCTAGTAAAAACATCACTACTTCTTTTTTCACTTAACTATTTATTAAATTAAAAAATGAGCTTTAATTTATACAATTATAAAATATAAAATAATTAATCACAACTTAATTATTAGGTTAATTTAATATCTTAGATGTGACCTGGAACGAAGAAACCAACCTTGCTCTCATTATCTCATTAACATCCTGGCAAAAAAGAGCTACTTCCCTTTTTGGCTTAACTACTTATCAAAGTAAAAAATGTGATTCCATTAAAATTATTAGAAAATATAAAATAAATAATCAGCAATTGATGAAAAAGTTAATTGACGATCTTATATGTGACGTGGAGCAAAGAATCGAGCCTTATTCCTATTAGCTTATAAACGTCCTAGTAAAAACATCACTACTTCTTTTTTCACTTAACTATTTATTAAATTCAAAAATGTGTTTTTATTTATGCAACTATAAAATATAAAATAATTAATCATAACTTAATCATTAAATTAATTTAGGATCTTATATATGACCTGAAACGAAGAAACCAGCCTTGATCTCATTATCGCATTAACATCCTAGTAAAAATTGCGCTACTTCTTTCTGCGCTAAAATATTTATCAAATTACAAAATGTGCTTAAAAAAAATTTTAAATGACTAATCAGCAATTGATTAAAAAGTTAATGGACGATCTTATATGTGACGTGGAGCAAAGAATCGAGCCTTATTCCTATTAGTTTATTAACATCCTAGTAAAAATTGTACTACTTCTTTTTTCGCTGAACTATTTATAACATTAAAAAATGAGCTTTAATTTATACGACTATAAAATATAAAATAATTAATCACAATCTAATTATTGGGTTAATTTGGTATCTTATATGTGACTTGGAACGAAGAAACCAGCCTTGTTCTCATTAGCTCATTAACATCGTAGCAAAATAGCGCACTTATTACTTATTTTTTCGATCTACTATTTATGAAATTAAAAAATGTGCTTTAAACGAGAGTGCTATTAAATATAAAATAACTAATCGCAACATAATTATTATATGTGACGTGGAACGAATAAAACAGCCTTGTTCTCATTAGCTCATTATCATCCTAGTAATAATATCGTTGCTTCTTTTCTCATTTAACCATTTCTAAAATTAAGAAATTTGCTTTAATAAAAAGAACTATTAAATATGAAATAATTATTCACAACTTACTTATTAGGTTAATTTGGTATGTTAGATGTGACCTGGAATGAACAAACCAGCCTTGTTCTCATAACATCATTAACTTCCTAGCAAAAAAGCGCTTCTTCCTTTTTTCGCTTAATTATTTATCAAATTAAAAAATGCGCTTTGATTAAAAGAACTATAAAATATAAAATAAATAATCAGCTATTGATTAAAAAGTTAATTGGTGATCTTATATGTGACATGGTACAAAGAATCGAGCCTTTTTCCTATTAGCTTATTAACATCCTAGTAATAATTGAACTACTTCTTTTTTCGTTGAACTTTTTTTAAAATTAAAAAATGTTTTTTAATTTGAACTACTGTAAAATATAAAATAATTATTCATAAATTATTTATTAGGGTAATTTGGTATCTTAGATGTGACCTGGAACGAAGAAACCAGCCTTGTTCTCATTAGCTGATTAATATCCTAGTGGAAATAGCGCTAATTCCCTTTTTCTTTTTCTTCTAATTCCCTACATTGTACATATTTTATTTCAGAATTTTCAAAATCAAAAACTCTTTAATTTTAATAATTTACAATTTTATATTTTGAACATCTTTTTGAAATACGTCTGATTGGAAACTCTTGAATTTCAAATATGTATAAATACAAATTCTTAAATTGTGATGATTTTTAAATTTAAAATTGAAGGTTAAAATTTAAAACTTTCAAAATTAAAAAACTCTTTTATTCTAGAGAGAATAGACCAATTAAAAATTCTTGGATTTTACAGATGTATAAATTAAAACTTTTAATTTTTGATGATTTTGAAGATCAAAAGTCAAAATTTTAATTATAAATACCTCAAATTTAAGAAATTTGGAATGTAAATCATGAATATAGCGAAATTTTTACTTGTGAAACTTAAAACTTACATAAACTGTATTTTTCAAAATCAGAAGTCTTCATTTATGAATATTTCAGATTGAAGCAATTTCAAATGTAATTCATCAAAATAAAATATAAAATTAAAATTCATTCGGAATTAAGGAAAATTCTTCAGTAGGTGAAAATAATAATAACAATGTACAAATACATTATTTTGAAAATTTGGTTGGAGTAGTTTAAGTTTGGAGATTCACAATGAAAATTTCAGGAATTTTAACCATTGGTTATTTTAAATACTTAAAAATATCAAAATGTTTCAAAAAATCGTAAACAAAACTGGGATTTTTAAAGATTTATAACAAGCAATGGAGCAGCTTTTCAATGGTTTTAAAAGGGTTAAGGATAAAACTTTTTAATTATGGTGTTCAGGGAATATTAAAATTGATTTTTTATCTTTAAAAAATAGTTTAAAGAAAATGTTTGAAAACATCACAAATGACTTCCTAAATTGTTGGGGAAAACATGCAGAAGTATTTAAAGGAAAATTGGATAATTTTGGAAGATTACAAAATTTCGGGAAAAATTTATTTTAACAGAATATTTATACGTTTTTCGAAATATTCGGAAGTATTTCCAAAATTAACGAAGAAGAATTTAGAATATTTGAAGTGAAATTTTTTAATTCTGTAGAACTTTTTCAAAGTATAATTTTCCAAAAATCATTTTACATTTAAGAAGATTTCAAACTACACTTATAAAATTTTTTAAAGATTTAAAGCAATTAATTTTAAGGGAATATTTAAAAATATTTTGAAACATTATAAAAGATTTTTCAAATTCTCAAAAACTAATCAGCAAAATTTTCTGTTAATTTGAGGAATAATTAAATTCAGTTAAAATTTTATAACTTTCAAGATGTTCGGAAATTCTTGTACAATATTTTTTTCCCAAGAGTTAAAAAGTCCTATATATCTTTTAAACTAAATTAATTTTTTTTAAACCTTTTAAAATTCTTTAAAATTAAAAGAAAAATTGTTTAGAGATTTTCAATATACTTTTTTGTCATCAGAAATCTTCAAAAATCGTTTTAAATTTTCTCGAGAAACGTAGGAAAATTATAAATATAAACCTGAAGCTAATAAACTAAGGAACATTCAAAATAAATAGTTATTAGAAATTCTTACTTTGCAAAACAATTTTTGTTTTTGTTGTAAATACAACAATTATTTTTAGTCGTCTTTCCGGTTTGAAAATTTATCTCTTTTGGTAGACAATCAATCTTTTTTTTTAAATTGCAATTGTTTGGTTTGAAATGGAAATATTTTTTCAATGAGAATTCATTTTGTTTTTGTTGAAAATTTAACTTATGGGTGAAAAGTTAAACTACTTTATGAAAAATTTACTTCATATATTGGCAATTTATTATTTCATTTTAAAAATCGTTCCATAGGTTGAAAATATAAATATTTTGTTGAAAGTTCATCTTTCTTGAAATGCAATTAATCTTTTTGTTTGAAAATTTATCATTTTTGTTCCTAGTCTCGAAAATAATTACGGTTTCGGAAAATATTTTTTTTCCTGGAACCTGAGATGCATTGGAAGAAACAAGTCATTATACTTAACCGCATCCTTTCACGCAGCAATGAACTTGAACAACGAATGCTGTTAGGCGTTAGCTTCAACAGTTTTTTTACATCCAACTTTAAACACTAAATCGACTCAAAATTGTTTATAAAAAAGCTAATTTTACTTATAATCATAAATGCACTACACTACTGTTAAAAATATTTGCAATTGACACACTAGATATTCATCATTATTAACCAGAGTTGCTATGCTAATGAACCTAGGTTTCATTTGCTAGGTTTTACTTGTTGATATAGTTTAATCAACTCTGCGCTTATAATTTTATTACTGAAAAATCCTTGTAATTCCAACTAGATTTAGTAGAAATATAATTGCTATTTGCGATGCTACTTGTTGTTGTTAAAGGAAACAGTTTCTTCCAGATGCAATCATTCTCATCTTTACAGACAATTTAGGTGAGCCTGTAAAGATTGATTGATGAATTTAAAAGAAATTGGTAAACATACTTTTTGCAACAAAATTTGTGAAAAAATTAAAAAATAAATAAATAAAACTCCGGACTTTTATTAGGTCTTTGGATTCAACTACACGTAAGCAAAGATGTCACAATAACAGAAAAGGCACATCCGCGAATGATTTTATAAAGTATATAAACGAATGATGTTAGGCGTTAGCTTACACAGTTGTTTTTACATCCAACTTTAAACACTAAATCCACTCAAAATTGTTTATAAAAAAGCTAATTTCACTTATAATCATAAATGTACTACACTGCTGTTAAAAATATTTGCAATTGACACACTAGATATTAATCATTATTAACCAGAGTTGCTATGCTAATAAACCTAGGTTTCATTTGTTAGGTTTTACTTATTGGTATAGTTTAATCAACTCTACGTTTATAATTTTATTACTGAAAAATCCTTGTTATTCCAACTAGATTTAGTAGAAAATTAATTGCTAGTTGCGAGGCTACTTGTTATTGTTAAAAAAAACATTTTCTTACAGATGCAATCATTCTCATCTTTACAGACAATTTAGGTGAGCCTGTAAAGATTGATTGATGAATTTAAAAGAACTTGTTAAACATACTTTTTGCAACAAAATTGGTTAAGAAATTAAAAAACAAATAAATAAAACTCCGGACTTTTATTAGGTCTTTGGATTCAACTACGAGTATGCAAAGATGTCGTCAGAACTACACAAAAGGCACACCCGCGTGTATCGTATACTCATCCTAGCCTTAGACCTTACGTCACTTGGCGGCAGAGTTCAAGAGATTTTATGGACGTACACGCCCATAAAGTTGTAGTTGTTATCTGTCTAGAAAAAATTAAATTATTTTCTGCCAGTTTTAAATGACAAAGGCTCATCGAAGGTCATGAGTATCCGCCTTTTTGCTGGATCGGTAGCAATCGAAATAATTGCAGATGCCGAGGCAAAGAATCATTAGGGTCTGATGATTGAGTTGAGACCATGAGATGAAAGGAATAATTTTCAACTACTGATGTACAAATTTTTTTTAAAAGGCTAATTGATGTATTGCTTTATTGAAGGGAATAAGTCTTTACACATAAATTTTTATTAGCTTGAAAATGGAGATATTTTTTATAAACAGTTGGCAAAGTTTTATTTCTCAAATTATATTGTATTTATTAATCACTTTTCAGTTTTTTCAATACAACTTTTTATTTAATAAATAATAACTACTTATCACAAGTGCAAATAGTGAGAAATTAACAATGTGGAAGAAACTTCAACTATTTGGCTGGCAGATTCAACACTTTGGTACATTTTTTTTTCTTGGTTGGAAATTTAACTGTTTGAAGAAAATAAGAAGCTTAGAAGATCAAATATGTGTTTATAAATGAAGGCTTTTGTTACAAATTTAACTTTTTTTAAGAAAAAATATTTTTGGTAAAGGATTCAATATTTTGTTGAACATTCGTCGTTTTGGTTGAACTATTATAATAAAAAAACTTTAGTTGAAACTTTAATTATTTGTTGAATATTATTTTTTTCTGAATAAAAATCAATTTTTTGTAATTGAAAATTTATTTATTCCATTTTTGGTTAAAAACTGATCATTTGAATTTAAAAATTCAGTTATTTGGTTGAAAACTTATGTATTTTGCTAAAAGACTGTTTTTTGGTAGAAAATCAAACTTCTAGGATGAAAATGTTTTTTTTTGCTTGCTTGACAATTTTATTAAAAATTTTTCGTTAATTCTACTCTTTGATAGTAAAACTTTTATCATTAGGTTAAAAATTTTGTTATTTGTGAAAAATTCAACAATTTTCTTTAAAAAAAAATTTTTTAATGGAAAATTTCAATATTTTTTATAGGAAATTCAACTATTTGAATGAAACTCTATGTAGTTTAATGAAAATATGTCCGTTTTATTTGATTCAAATTCATTGATTAACTTTTTTTAAATTATGTTGAAAATTGTATTATTTTTTGAAAAATTTAAAATTTGATTGAAAATGTTTTTTTCATCTGTAAAATTCAAGTGTTTTCTGAAAATTCACCTTTTGAAAGTTCATGTATTCTTTTAAATATTGAATGTTCTTGTTTAAAAATAATTTTTTGGTAGAAAATTCGATTGTTTTGTTGAAAATTCACTTTTTCAAAAGAAATATCGACTATTTTGTTAAAAATTTGTCTCTTTTTCCTAAAAGTTTATTTATTTGGTTCAAAATCACTGTTTTCTAAAACTCAATTTATCTGGTACGAAAATTACCTTTCTTAAATAAATTAATTTGAATCAAAACTTTTTTAAATTACAAAAAAATATTTATTTCAACAATGTACAATTTTTGAAAAACGGTTGAATTTTAATTATCGATGGCTTATTTTTCCTGGAAAAACATTGTCGACAACTCTGTTGTTGCCAATATTGACAATGATTTTTTTAAATTAATAATTTTCAGCCGTTCTTTAAAAGTTGGCAAGAAGCGACAGTAAGCAAAAATTATATTAGAACAGAAATGGTTCAAATAATTGTTGTTTCTAAGTTTTAAATTTTTTTTCGTAAAAATTAATGTTATTCCTATCATAAAACATGAGGCATAAATAATTTCAACTCTTTAAATCATAGAAACATTTTTTGGCAGATACGTATTATTTAAAATAATTTATTCCGCTATTAAAAAAAAAAAATTCGCTATCTTCCCATTTTGGAGAACATTTTTGGCTGTGAAGTCTCTTGTCTCTTTTATTCTTGTGCTGTGCGTTTTATTGTTTCGTAATTGGATCAACACACGGTTCTTTTTTCTGCAGGCGAAAAAAAACCGGCCGCAATACATTTTTCTACGACACCAAACTAATTTTCTCTCGCGGCTATTATTTTTATATCGTTAAGTTGGATATATAAGTATGTGCGGACTTCTTTTTCTTCCGCGGCATGCTGACAAAAACGTCAAGTTTAAATCGAGTATCAGTGCACGTTTAGAGTTGAAGCATGGAGTACAAGGCTGAACAAACATACACAAACACAAACAAACACACACACACACACACACACACACGGATATATTTTACCGGCGTGACCATGGTAAAAGCATAATAAGGCCCTGAAAAGCGTGTGTGAGATTTTCTCTCTATTCCGATCACGATCGATTGCTGATTACGGCGATCGCTTCTAGAATTGTTTCTGTGAGGAAAAATGTCACTCGGGCGGGTTTACTTTTGCTTCTTTGAGCAAGTATTCATTTCTTTTAGGAAACAGTGAATAAATTTAACCTGAACTTGCACAGAATTTGTATTCGGTGCAAAACAATGCGCAACACGTTGACTTACGGATAAGGCTACAAACGTGTCTTAAGGCGCAAATCTACAAGCGTCTCATCTCTTCCTTAAGGTGGGAACATAGGCGTAATTAATCTTTACGAGGGTAATTATGGAGAAACGACCTTACAGGAAGATCCATAGAAAATCTATAGGGTTCGCGGTTTCTATAGAACGGACAATTTCTTTATCTTCAAGAGTAGCGCCTACACGAGTTTCCCATTTCGAAGCAGTTTGGAGATCACTAGTAATATCTTAGACACTGTTCGAAAAAAGTTCATGTAAGTTAGTTTAAGTTTTATTGAACTAACGTTGTTGAATCTATTTTCAAAGAAAAGTTATTACATCTTCACCAAAATACATGATGAAAAATGGATGTTCAAACGTAGATGTTTAAAGATTAAGATAGTACCGAAAAAACTATAGATGTTGATACCTAACCGCTGATATTCTTTCGAGATTCTAAGCGTGAAAAAATGTGATTTTAAACAGAATCTTCCGAGATTTTAAACTGAAACATCCAAGATGTTAAAGTCAGTCTTCTCGTTCATTTGATGAAGCTTATAGTTAATGTTTCTGTCATATTCAAACATATGGAAAAATGGTGATTACTAAATTTTCGGTGACAGGATAGTGATACTGATGCTGTAGGTTGTTCATTCATTTATTTCTCTTATCATTATTTAGAGATGTAGCAAACACTATTTCAGAAAGGATATTAATTTTTTCCTTTTAAACTTTGAGCCCGTTTATGACGTTAGTAGACGTTATCTGAGTGTATTAGGCTACGTGCGAATATGCGTCTACCTTAGTTCGGTAATATTACTTCACTTCCTGATTAGGAAGTCCCTTTTATATCGGCGCATATTGCGACGGACTTTATGGGAAACACGAAGCAGATATGCATATGCAGCTCAAGATCAGTATACGACAACATGTACTGGTTTTGACATTGCTGTTGATTCTTGATACCTTACATTCCTTCCTTTTAGGATTTAAATAACTTGTGTGTGCTGCGTTTACTAGTTTGGTATTATGCAATATTTTAAGTTATAGAATTTTGATTTAATGTTGTTGTCATTTTTATCCAATTTCGGGATAGAATTGAGCATCTCGCATTTGACATGTGTAATATTAATACGATTCCTTTTTTATGTTTCAGGTGAGTCAAAGTTTGCACATATTCTCGAGATTCTGTAAGTTTTACCCTTTTTTTATAATTTGTTTTGATAAAGAAATATGATTTGGAAACAACAATGGTATCCTAAAGGAAAACATCTTTTTATTTGAGGTTTATTCAGATTATATTCTTCGGGATATTCTTAACGGTTTATTTTAAATGGTCTGGATAAGGTCATAACAAGAAGGATTATCCTAATATCATCCGAGATATCATTGCTTTGTTATATTTTTAACTAATCATGAAAAACAGGTTTAGAGCAGGTATTCCAGAAAAGAGCAACGGCATTATAAAAGGAAATTTTTTGTTTGTTTTATAATACCGTGGTATTGTTAGATTTTTGATTGAGCATGAGAAACCGGTTTAGAGGAAACATCCTTGTTGTTTTCACCGCATCCAGATAATTAACACCTTGTTTTTAAACATCATCTAGACCATTTAAAATGGTCATTTATAATACTAATAGTTTTCTAGATTTTTGATTAATCATGAGAAACAAGTTCAGAGCAGGTTGACTGGGAAACAACAATTGTATTATAAAAGAAAACACCCTTGCTGTTTCGAGAGTATCCGGACCATTTGAAACTTTTTTCAAACATCATCCAGAATATTTAAAATGGTCTGTTATAATTCTATTGGTTTTTCTACATTTTGGATTAATCAGGAGAAACAGGTTCAAAGACTATAGTCCGGGAAACAACAATGGTATCATTGAAGAAAAAATCCTTATTGTTTTGACAGCATCCATTTCTTATTTAAATCTTTTTTTTTTAATCCAATAGAGTTTGTTAGGAATTATCTTTCATAATACCATTGATTTTGTACATTTTTGAATAATCATCAGAAACAGGTTCAGACCAGGTAGCCTGGGGGAAAAATTATATTATAAAAGAAAACATCCTTGTTCTGTCGATTGAATCGAGACCATTTTAAACTGTTTCTTTAACTTTATCTATAACATTAAAAATAATCTTTTTTAATACCATTGTTTTATTAGATTTTTGAGTAATCATGATAAATAGGTTTAGAGTATTTAGTCCGGGAAAAAAACAGTATTACTATAAAAGAGAAAATCTCTTCTGGTTAAACTTCATCCAGACTATTTTAAAGGTTATAGAAAAAGTCTAAACAAAAAGAATTTTTTTTGGTTGTAATACCATGTTCTTATTAGATTTTCGATTTATCGTTTTAAAAAAAACAGATTCAGAGCAGGTATTCCAGGAAAGAGCAATGATATTATAAATGGAAATACTCTTTCTTTGGACTTCATCCTGAACATTTTCAAATATGAGAAACAGGTTTGGATCAGATATTCCGGGAAACAGCAATGGTATTATTAAAGGAAGCATCCTTATTGTTCCGACTGCATCTAAACTAATTAAAAACTGTTTTAAATTTATAAATACTATTTAAAATTGTCTTTTATAATACTATTGTTTTTTTAGCTTTTCGATTAATAATGATAAACAGGTTAAGAGTAGGTATTCCGGGAAAGAACAATGGTATTATAGAAGGAAGCATCCTTTTCTTTTTGACAACATCCAGACCATTCAAACTTTTTTTTTAACTTCATCCAGGCAATTTGAAACTGTTTTTTATAATACTATTGGTAAGAATGGCATCATGTAAGGAAACATTCTTGTTGTTCAGACAGCATGTAGGCCATTCAAACATTGTTTTTATCTTGAGAAATAGGTTCGAATCAGACAGTCCGGGAAACAATAATGGCATTGCAAAAAAAATTACCCTTTTCGTTTGGACTGCATCAAAACTATTTAAAACTTTTTTTAAACATCATCCAGACCATTTGAAATGGGTTTTCATGATGCTATCGATTTTTTTAGATTTTAGATTAATCATGAGAAACGGGTTCAGAGTAGTTATTCCGGGAAACAACAATAGTATTATAAGAGAAAACTCCCTTCTAGTTCGACTTCTTCCAAACCATTTTAAAGAGTATAGATAAAGTCTAAACGAAAATTATTTTTTTTTGTTATAATGTCATCGTCTTATTAGGTTTTTGATTTATCATGAGAAACAGATTGAGAGCCGGTATTCCGCAGAAGAGCAATGATATTATAAACGGAAATATCATGACCATTTTCAAATACTTAGCCTTCATAATGGTCTGAATGTAGTCGAAAAAAAAGATTATTTTCTCTTATAATACCACTATTTTGTTAGATTTCTGAGTATTCTTTAAATCAGGTTTATATCTGATAGTCCGGAAAATAGCTATGGTATTATAAAAGAAAACATCCTTGTTGTTTCGACAGCATTCAGAGCACTGCAATTTTTTTTTATCTGTATTTATACCATTTAAAATGGCCTTTAATGGGTTTTTAAAATATTTTTAACAGGTTTAGAGAAGGTAGACCAAGAAAAAACAATAGTATTATAAAAGAATACAACTGTTCTGTTAGGTTTTTGAGTAATCGTCAAAAACAGGTTTATATCTGATAGTCCGGAAAACAGCTATGGTATTATAAAAGAAAACATCCTTGTTGTTTCGACAGCATCCGGACCATTTAAATATTTTTTTTCACCTTTATTTAGACCATTTAAAATGGTATTTAATGGTTTTTAAAAATATTTAAAACTAATCTCGAGAAACAGGTTTAGAGAAGGTAGACCAAGAAAAAACAATAGTATTATAAAATATGTCCCTTTTGGTTTGACTTCATCCAGACCATTGTAGCTAAAGGTATAGCTAAATTATAAATAAACCTAATTTTTCTTTTTTAAATTCCATTGTCTTATTAGATTTTTGATTCATTATGACAACCAGATTCAGAGCAGGTGTTCCGGGAAAGAGCAATTAGATTATCAACGGAAAAAACCTTTTTGATTTGACTACATTCAGATCATTTAAAAATACTTTCGCTTCAGAATGGTCATAATGAAGTAGAAAACAAAAAGTCTTTTTCATTATACTACTATTTTGTTAAATTTTTGATTAATCATGAGAAACAGGTTCAGAGCAGGTAGTTCTAAAAAGGAAGAATATTATAGTTACGACTCTTGAGAGTTAAAGTACTTTTCAAAGCAACATCCAATATGTCAAACTACTCATAATATTTTATACATGGCAGGATTTATGCCCTAATTGTAGCACAATTTAATGACAGCTTAACAGTTTTATAGCTCGTCTCGAAATGCTCTTTTTATGAGTCCTTCGCCTATTCCTGCAACTTTTAGAAAATAGTGGTTAAGTTTTCGATCTTTTTTTTCACCTAGAATACGGTTACGCGTCTGAAGAAGCAACTGACGTTAACTAAGATCGAGGGCCTTCTCACTGAAATGTATAAACTCTGATACCAAATTTGGAGTGTGTTAAGATAAATTGTTAAAAATATTTAAAATTAGTCTCCCTTATTTGGAAGCATGTTGGTCTCTAGAGTCAGCAGTTTTAATATTTCTAATTATTCATGATTCATGACTAGGTTCATGCTCGTAGTGCACAACACGGTTACGCAATGTCTCTACGCGGTTGTGTACGGTCGCCGCACGGCCATGAACGGTCGCCGTGCGGCCAGGCAGGTCACCGCACGGTCACCACACGTTTAGGGTAAGAAAATGTTTACTTTCTGTGTAGACGATTGAAGGACATGTGGATATAAAGGAAGAGCGAAAGAAAGAATCTTAAAAAGGCTATATTATACGGCTCGAATGGCTGTTCTCGATTAAAGTAATCTGGCTGGAATTCAATATGCGATACGTGTTGCTATTCCAAGCGGCTTGTAAAACGTCGCGTTGCTTCCATCCTTGATTCGCACGGAATGCCAGATAACATTGTATTAATTCGCGAGTACGGACTCCAAGTGCTATTCCTCGTTTTCTTCGCACTCTCATACTCCTAAGTAGTAATGATTCAAAGGGAAAGACTTTTTCTCGTAGGGCCGCCTCCTTGCTAATAGAAATAGATATCAGGATTCTCAGAGGTATGGGAACTAAAGGAGAATTCTGAGATGAAATTCCAGCGATGTAAATTACCCTCCATCTGCTTACTTATTTACTCATTTACTCATTTACTTATAATTGACTCTAATTAATATTGAGTATGTAATTTGTAATTGCGGATTTTAATCAGCCGTAAAATTGGACTAATTGGTAATTCCGTTAATGGTTAATTCAATTTGATTGAAAAGAGTTATAAACGTGATTTTTCTTTCTCTGACTTTAATGGACTATTTAAAATGTAATACGGTACTTTAAGTAGATTTTTTTGCGAATGAGATATTATACCCGAAAGCAACGAATCTTCTTAATAAGTTAGCGGCCCCGGAGGTACGGGAGCAATTAGGAGCGAATAAGGGCATCGATTTGCAAATGGTGGTTTAAACATGACACATGAGACGGGCCAGCAGTATCCTTATGTTATTATTTATTCGAAAATTTAAATTTGCATTAAATTCGAGAATAGAGCCCAATAAAAAGTATACCAAGAAGTATGATTTTTCACGAAAAGAGTTGAGTTTTTATGGTAAAGCGTCGAATTTTGTATATTTAAGTTTTGAATAAGAAAAGAAGAATTTTCTGAAAAACTGTTGAATTTCCAGCAAAAAATTATGTTTCAACAAATTTCTAAATTTTAAAGTAAAAAGTACGACTTTTCTAGGAAACAGATAATTTTTTACCAAAAAAGGTAAATTTAAACAAAACTTTGAATTTTCAATCAAACATTTGAATTTGTAATCTCAAAACTTACATTTCCAAACTAAATAGACGAATTTTCAAAAAATCACATTTTTGAACTGAAAAGTTGAAGCTTTCAACAAAAATATTAATTTTTACCAAAGAAGATGACTTTTCAATAAACTTTTGAAAAAAAGTTGAATGTTTAATCAAAAATTCGAATTTTTAAACCCATAACATAAAAAATGAAAACTAAACGACGAATTTTCAACGAAAGTAAAATTTAAAAAAAAAAACTAATTTTAAACGAAAGAGTTTAATTTTCAAATAAATAAAAATGTTTCAACCAAGTAATATAAAACTTCAACATTTTTTTATTTTCATGTAAAAAAGAAGAATTTTCTGCAAAACTGTTAAATTTTCGACACAAAAAATATGTTTCAAGAAAATTTTTAAATTAAAAAAAATGTACGACTTTTCTGAAAAACAGATGAATTTTTACCAAAACAGGTAGTTTTTAAGCAAAAATTTGAATTTTAAATGTAATAATTGAACTTTTAGCCTTAAAAATTAAATTTTTAAACTGAAAAGGCGAATTTTCAACAAATCAGTTACATTTTTTAACTGAAAAGATAAAGTTTTTATCAAAAATATTATTTTTTAACAAAGAAGATAATTTTTCAATAAAATTTTGAAAAAAGTTGAATTTTTAAACCCATAACATAAAAAATTAAAACTAAACGACAAATTTTCAACGAAAGTAAAATTTAAAAAAAAACTAATTTTCAACGAAAGAGTTTAATTTTCAAATAAAAATAAATATATATAATAAATAAATAAAACGAAGAATTTTCTGCAAAACTGTTAAATTTTGGACACAAAAAATATGTTTCAAGAAAATTTTTAAATTAAAAAAAAAGTGCGACTTATC
>JAAAKG020181242.1:7780-25929 GCA_010014905.2 Druon quercuslanigerum
AGCCGTTTTTAGGTTTTGGAAATTTAATTTTTATTTATTTATGTCCCAAAAACTATGGGCTCTGGTACAAATATTTTGAAAATAAAAATTTCTTAGAATTAGTCAAAGAATATTCTTGAATATTTTCAGGTTTTTTGAAAATTTTTTTTGCAAATTTCAAATTTTTGATTTTTCAAAAAATCCAAAATTTGAAATTTGCAAAAAAATGTTTACAAAAATCTGAAAAAATTCAAGAATATTCTTTGACCAATTCTAAGACATTTTTATTCTTAGAAAATTTTTACCAGAGCCTATAGTTTTTAGGAAATAATTGAGCAAACTTTATGCGAATTCTTTTCAGCCGTTTTTAGGTTTTGGAAATTTAATTTTTATTTATTTATGTCCCAAAAACTATGGGCTCTGGTACAAATATTTTGAAAATAAAAATTTTTTAGAATTAGTCAAAGAATATTTTTGAATATTTTCAGGTTTTTTGAAAATTTTTTTTTGCAAATTTCAAATTTTTGATTTTTCAAAAAATCAAAAATTTGAAATTTGCAAAAAAATGTTTAAAAAAATCTGAAAAAATCCAAGAATATTCTTTGACTAATTCTAAGATATTTTTATTCTTAGAAAATGTTTACCAGAGCCTATAGTTTTTAGGAAATAATTGAGCAAACTTTATGCGAATTCTTTTCAGCCGTTTTTAGGTTTTGGAAATTTAATTTTTATTTATTTATGTCCCAAAAACTATGGGCTCTGGTACAAATATTTTGAAAATAAAAATTTCTTAGAATTAGTCAAAGAATATTCTTAAATATTTTCAGGTTTTTTGAAAAATTTTGTTTGCAAATTTCAAATTTTTGATTTTTCAAAAAATCAAAAATTTGAAATTTGCAAAAAAATGTTTACAAAAATCTGAAAAAATTCAAGAATATTATTTGACTAATTCTAAGACATTTTTATTCTTAGAAAATTTTTACCAGAGCCTATGGTTATTGGGAAATAATTGATCAAACTTTATGCGAATTCTTTTCAGCCGTTTTTAGGTTTTGGAAATTTAATTTTTATTTATTTATGTCCCAAAAACTATGGGCTCTGGTACAAATATTTTTGAAATAAAAATGTCTTAGAATTAGTCAAAGAATATTCTTGAATATTTTCAGATTTTTTGAAAAATTTTTTTGCAAATTTCAAATTTTTTGAAAAATCAAAAATTTCTTCTAAAAAATCTAAAAACATTTTATACTGTTCTATGGTTAGTTTCAAGACATTTTTACATTATGGAATATTTTTTTAAAATTTGAAGTTTTTCAGAAAAATAACGATGATGAAAAAACAGTTTTTGGGACAGTTTTGCATTTTGTCCTCCATTTTGGAAAAAAAGCACATGTGTAAAAACTTTTTGTTAAAGTTTAAGAATTTTGTGCAGCGATGGTTAAAGAAATTTTAAGATATTAACGCGTTTTATGCCTCAAAAAAATTATTAAAATAAAAAATCAAACATTTTTCACTATTTTTCTAAAGCAAAAACCGCCATATTTAATTTTGAATTGAAAATATTCGAATTTTGACCACGGATTCGAATTAAGCTCACCCAAAAACATAAGGAACAGTACTTCAAACTTATTTATTGTTTTATTATACCAATAAATTTTGCGGTCAAACTCATGTTATAAAATTGATAGCTTTGGTTATTAATGGGTTAAGATTAATTTTTCGAAATATAAAATCCTTATAATTTTTCCTAGGAGCCTGAAGATTTTTTTTTTATTTTCGAGAAACATTAGAAAATTCTTTAAAAAATCTTTACAAGTTTTAATTATTTTTGAATCCTATCAAAAGTTCTGAATATCTCTTAAGCTTACTCAATGTTTTCTAAAATTATGTAGCATGGCAAAATTGCACAATTTTTCTTGCAAATCTTTTTTATTGTTCAAAAAAAAATTATAGGAAATAATTAAAAATGTTTTGTAATCTTTTTAAACTTTCGCTGACAATTTATTACAAAACGAAGATTTAAAATGTTCAAAGAGCGATTTTTTCATTCTCTTGAAATCCTGAAAAATTTAGTTTACCTGAAATTTGGTTAAATCCTAAAAAAAAATTTAAAAATTGTCTCAAAGTCTTTCATGTTTTTTTCCACACCTTTTGAAATCTTTAAAACTTGAAATTATTCTTGTAAAGTAAAAACTAAACAATTAAAAAATTTCCCAGAAATCTTGAAAAAAATTTAATCTTCTCAAAACTTTCATAATTATTAAAAAACTTATAATTTTTTTTCAATTTCTTCAAAATAAGTTTTTGCACATGATTTAATTTTTCTCATCTCTTTAAAAATGTCAGAAAGTTTACAAACTAAAGACGAATAGCGAAATATTAAAAACATAATTATTTCTCATTATTAAAAAATCATTCACAATTTATTCTAAAATAAAAAAAATGTAGAACAAAATGTAAAAAAAGAAAAATACAATTTTCTACAAACCTTTTAGAATTTAGACAAATTTTTTCTAAAAGTACATACTGTAAATTTTTTAATTGGTTTTCAGATCATGATTGTTTTTGGTAGAAAATTAAGATTTTTGTTGAAAAATTCAACTTTTTGATTTAAACTTTAAAATAAGATTAAAAAATCCTCTTCTTTAGTAGTAAATTAATCTTTTTCTGTTGAAAATTTAACTTTTCGGTTCAGAATTCTCGAATTTGATTGAAAATTTTTTGTATAGTACAATAGACTTTTTGTTTAAAAATTCATCTTTTTTAGTTCAAAATTAATTCTTTTGTCTGAGAATTTTTGAATTTAAAAATTAATTCTTTTGTCTGAGAATTCTTGAATTTAAAAATTAGTTTTTTGCTCGGAACAAAATTAATCTTTTTGTTTAAAAATTTATGTTTTTTTTGACAATTTAGCAACAAGGATTTAAAGTTGAACTAATTTAATAAAAATAGACAAATACAAATTCTAATTCTTTCTTAAGCATTCAACGTTTTCGTAAAAATGTCTTAAATTTTATTGAAAATTCCTCTTTCGTGGCAGTATATTAGTTTTTTTGTTTCAAAATTCATCTTTTTTGGTTGAAACTTCAACTCATCGGTTCAGAATTCTTGAATTTTATTAAAATCTAATCTGCGTGATTGAAAGCTGATGTTTTTATTTGAAAATTTAACTTCATGATTGAGAATTCTTGAAATTTGTTAAAATTAAATCAGTTTGTTTAAAAATTTATGTTTGTAGTTAAAAATTAAACTTTTTGGCCTAGAATTCTTAAATTTTATTGAAAACTTGTCTTTTTCGGTAGTAAATTAGCCTTTCTGTTTAAAAATATATCTTTTTTGCTGACAATTTTTTTTTTAAATTGAATTACTTTCTTATAAATAAAAAAATTAAAATTTTAAATCCTTTCTTAAAAATCTAACTTTATCGTTGAAAATTCGTTTTTTTGGTAGTAAACTAATCTTTTTCTTTCAAACTTTATCCTCTTGGTTAACAATTTAACAACGAGGTTTCAAAGTTGAATTACTTTTAACTTTTTTTTTTTTTAAACGCATTTTTTCGTTGATGTTTGAAAATTTTAGGCAAAAATGTATCTCTTTGGTTGTAAATTGAACTGTTTTATCAAAAATTATTTTTTTGTTGTTGAAAAATTACTTTGGTAATTGAAAATTTACCTATTCCATTTTTGGTCGAAAATGGTTGCTTTTAATTAAGAATTAAACTTTCTGTTAAAAATTTATTTTTATTTATTTATTACCAAAAAAATATCAGTATAAACGTTTATGGATGATCCCTTAGCCCCTCTCTCGGTTTCTAACATGAAATCCCTATAACAAGAGCTTACATAATAAAGTCCCTATTTATATATTTTTTTCTTTTAAAAACTTGCAAGAATTAAAAAAGGAAACATAAAGCATAATGTCTCCCCAACTAAATAACTATTTTATGACATGTGCACAAAGATATTAGCAATTTTATTGGAATCGGAATATTCAACCTCGAGAGCTCGGTTTATGGGACGCAGTAAATGAATTTATAGATTATTCTATATCGTGAATTTTGTTCAAAGAGAATGGGAATGCGATTACGTTGCTGGAGGGTTGAAAGTAAATTATAACGCGTGAAGGTGACAAAATGAGTGGGGAAATGTATTCTCGGGTGAGAAAATTACTTGCTTTAATTGTTCGCGCGCAGGTAATTTACGAATGTAATGAGGTTTTTATTTTCCTTTTGCAGGCTTGTATCTATTGCGAAATGTTGGTGTGGTAATTATTCACTTCTATTGCTCGGCTGGTTAATTACTATTCTGCCATACTGGACCATACGCTCTGCCGTTTCCATCCATATATTCCGAACAGTTATGGAAGAAATTATACATATATGCATGTGTTTTTGCTTGCTCACCTACCACAAGAACAAAATTAATTTATACAAAAAATTGATTAAGATGCGCACTTAAAAAAAAAAGAATTTTTTAGCCTGTTAGGAAGTTAATTGAAGTGTTCAAATATCATCCGCCCATCCTTCCCCTCCTCTTACTTCACCCGTCGCTTTTCTTCTCTTCCTGAACTTCTTCCTCTTTTAATTCCTCCTCTCTTCACTTTCTTAGCTAACGTTCCTCCTTCTCTATTTTCCTTTTCCTCCCTTCACTTCAAATTATTTTGCTCCTTCTTCTCTAGTTTTCCCTTACATTCATTGCTCCTCCACACCTCCTTTTTCTTCGCTTCCGTTCTCGACATTTTACCTCACTTCCACTACTTTCCGTTCACTCTCTTCCTCTAGTTTTAATCCCCTTATTTCACCTACCTCAACCTAATTTCCCTCCACTAGCTTCCTCTTGTTTCCTCCACTTCACCTGCCCTACAAAAAGGGGCTTTCGACCTAGTAGAATACAACTGCATTCGTTCAAACCTTATTCACCCATTTTTTCCATTACCTGCTCCCCCTAATTTAGCATTGTCTACTTCCTCCACTCTCTTCACTTCTTTAGCTAACACTTTCGTTTCCTAAATTCCAACTTTCCTCCATTCACTCACAATCATTTTTCGCACTTCCCCTATCTAAGTTCCCTTACCTTCCACGACTTCCTATCCTCTCATTTCTCGTAGCTTTTGCATTCATCTTTTACTTTCAATTACACGACATTTGCTCCCATCATGTTCCCTAATTTCTTCTGCACAATTCTCCTATTTTTTCTCTATACACTTCTCCTACTTTTCCTCTTAACACTTCCCCTACTTCCCATTTCTGCATTTTGCCTAGCTTACAATCATGCGCCTCCCTTATGTCTCCTAACCTTTATTTTTCCTTACTTCTTTCACTTTCCCATCCCTCGTTTTAAAGGCTAACAAACATTAAAAAACTAGAATTTTGACTAAATAGGTCAATTTAAAAAAAAGAGGTGAATTAGAATCCTACTTGTTTAAGCTACCTTCCTAGCCCTCCCTTCACATCAAATTATTTTTCTCCTTCTCCTTTACTTTTCCCTTACATTCCCTGCTCCTTCACACCTCCTTTCTCCTCGTTTCCATTCACGCCATTTTACCTCACGTACACTACTCTCCGTTAACTCTCTTCCTCTACTTTTAATCCTCTTATTTCTCCTACCCCAACCAAATTTCCCTCTACTAGCTTCCCCTTGTTTCCAAATAACCTAATTTAATTTTTAATTTAATACTTTATTTTAATCCCTTAATTTAATACCATAAATAATTACCTTAACCAAATGATTGATTAAGATAGGCACTTTAAAAAAGAATTTTTTAGCCTATTACGAAGTTAATTGAAGTGATCAAATCTCCTCCGCTCATGTTTGCCTCCCCTAATCCCTCTACTTCTACTTTCCACCTTCAACACTACTTCCCCTTCTCTTACTTTATCCATCGCTTTCGTTCTCTTCCTTAACTTCTTCCTCTTTTAATTCCTCCTCCCTTCACTTTCTTAGATAACTCCCCTCCTTATCTACTTTAATTTCCTGAGGCATCACTATCTCTCACCTACTTGCTCACGCTACCTTCCTAGCCATTCCTTCGCTTCAAATTATTTTTCTGCTTCTCCTCTACTTTTTCCTTACATTCCCTGCTTCTTCACACATCTTTTATCCTCGTTTCCGTTCTCGCCATTTTACCTCATTTCCACTACTTTCCGTTCACTCTCTTCCTCTAATTCCAACCCCCTTATTTCTGCTACCTCAATCTAATTCCCCTCTACTAGCTTCCTCTTGCTCCCTCCATTTTGCCTCTCCTACAAAAAAGGGGGTTTTGCTCTATTAAGATATAACTTTATTAGTTCAAACCTCATTCACCCATTCTTTCCCTTACCTGCTCTACCTACTTTCCAATTCTCTGCTTCCTCCACTCTCCTACTAGTCCTCCCTTTACTCAAAATCATTTATCCTACTTCCCCTGTCTAAGTTCCCTAACCTTCCACTACTTCCTATCCCCTCATTTCTCATCGCTTTTGCTTTCATTATTTATTTTCAGTTACACTACATTTACTCTCCTCAGGTCCTCTAATTTCTTCTGCACAATTCTTCTACTTTTCCTCTACACACTTCTCCTACTTTTCCTCTCCACACTTCCCCTACTCCCCATTTCTGCATTTCGCCTAGCTTACAATAATCCGAGTCCCTTCTCCTAACCCTAATTTTTCCATACTTCTTTCATCTCCCCAACCCTTCTGTAGAAGGCTAATAAACATTAAAAAACAAGAATTTCGACTGAATAGGTCAATTTTTAAAAAAAGAGTCAAATGTTGCATCCATCCCCTTCCCTTCTTCCCTTTTGCAGCCATAACTTTCCATCCCTTACTTATCCGCACTATCCTACTAGCCCTCCCTTCACTTTATTTCATTTCCTCTAGTTACCCAAACCTTGCCTTACTTTCACTAATTCTCTACTACTAATTTTTTCTTGCTTGCACTCGCATCATTTCCTTTCACTTCCCCTATTTCTCCTTTCCTCAATTTCCCTACTTTTCCTCCATACTTCCCCTACTTCCCATCCCCTCATTTCCCCTCACTTACACTACTTACAATTTTTTATTTTTCCTTACTTACTAGCTTCCCCTCCACTATTTTCTCCCCACTCCATCTACTTCCCCTCTCCTTATTTCTACGAGATGAATTTTTAAACGAAAAGGACGATTAAGAAGAAACAGTTGAGCTTTCTAAAAAAAAGATGAGTTTATCAAAAAAGTTGAATTTTTAACTAAAAATATAAGTTTAAAACGAAAATTGAATCGTAATATATTTAGTTAAAAAAATTAATTTCCCGTAAAAAAAACATCCTTAACCCAGGCGAAATTAACATAAAAAAACGAATTTTTTTAACCAAACAGTTAAATCCTGAAGGAAAAAGATAAATTTTCAACAAAAGTGATTAATTGTCTGACTAAAAAATCGAATTTTTTTCCAAGTATTTTAGTTTTTCATCAAATATTTGACTTTTCATCTTATACGCGATACATTTTCAAATAAAAAAATCTATTTAAAAAAAAAGTCAAATTTTTTAGGAAAGGAGTATAATCGTAAAAAATAATTACACTTGTAACCAAAAAGATGAATTTTTAACCAAATAATTACTTTTTTATTCAAGAAGATCAATTTTTCACCATAAAAATAATTTTTTACCGAAAAAAGGCCAATTTTTAACAATTTACATCACTTTCCAGCAAGATTATCTTTTCTACCATAAAAGTTGAGTATTCTACTAAAAGAAAAATTTCTAACGCGCTGAATCGAACACCGTTGAAGCAGATAGTGAAAAATTTTAAATAAAAAATATTTTCTCGAACCAAAAATGGGTTCGTCAAATTTTCAGTTTAAAGTTATAGTTTAAAGTTTAAACTTACAGCTTCAACCAATAACATGAATTTTACTCGTAGAAAATTAATTTTCTACCAAAAAATTGAATTTTCAACAAAATACACTAATTTTCACAAAATGTCTGAATTCAAAGGCCAAAAGGGCGAATAAGCGAATCAAGCGGTTCAATTTTTAACTTGAAAATATAATTTTTCGACACAAAATGTATTTTTTTACCAAAAAGTTCAATTTTGACCTCTTCCTGGACTAGATGATTAATTTTAGAAAAAAACTAATTTAGAGAAAAAAAATTTCAGTCAAGTCTAAATTAAATCAAACAAATGTTTATATTTTTAAGCCCCATAGGAAAATTTTTACCCCGTAAATATGAATTTTCAACAAAAAATTTCATTTTCAATCAAATAGTTGGATTTTCAACCAAAAAAATTATTTTTTAATAAAATTATTAAATTTTCAACCAAAAGTATTTGACTTTTCTATAAAACAGATGCTATTTTATATTAAGAGATAAATATTCAAATAAAAAACTTTCATTTTCATTCAAAACTGTTATATTTTAACCATTAGGAAACGAATGGACCAAGAAAGAATGAATTTTTATATAAAAAAAATATTTTAAAAAATCTGGAATAAAATTATTTTTGTACTATAAAAGAATACTTTGTAACAAAGTATTTGAGTTTTCTAAAAAATAATTAATTTTTTGAGAAGGTAGTTAAATCTTTATCCTTAAAGGATGAACTCTTAAAAAAGTGCAGTAGTTGATATTTCAACCAAAAAAAGATAAAATTTAATTTTAAAAAAATAATTAATTTTAAATAAAAAGGCAATACTACAAAATTTCTTGCAAAAATTTAGTTTTCAACAAGAAAATATAAATTTTGAACTTAAAGAGGGCAATCAAAACAAAATTTTAAGTTACATATTCAGGTAAAAGATTGGTATAAAAAAAAAATCCTAATTATTTTTTAACAAAGTGGTTCAAAAAAAACTTTTAAACAAAATAGTTCAATCTTCAATCAGAAACGATTAGTTTTTAAACAAATTCTTCTATTTTTATCGAAATACAAATAAAATTTACTGCTGAAATCGATGAGTTTTTAAGTAAAATGACAAATTAAATAAAAAATAGTTGAATTTTTCTTTAAAAAAAAAAAAAAATATATGAACATAGGAGAATAAATGAATCAATGTTTAATTAAAAATAAAATAGTTAAATTGGTTTTTTTACACAAACAGTTGAATTTTTAAGTAAAAAAAATCAATTTTCGAAGAAAATAGTGAAATTTTTATTCAACAAAGATATCAGTTGACTTTTTAATACAAAAATATGAACATAAAACAAAAAGTGAATTTTCTACGAAAATGGTTGAATTTTAAACATAATTTTTTTTATCGACAAAACTGTTAAATTTTAAATCTTAAAGGATGACTTTCAAGAAAAATTGCTGATTTTAAGCAAAAAGGATAAATTTTAAATAAAATTGAATTTTTAACCAAACAGTTTCTATTTCATTCAAGAAAAAAGCAATTTCTACTATGATAGATGAATTTTTTAATAAAAAGACACCTTTACAACAAGAAAAATATTGTAATTTTTATCTAAAAAACTGTGAATAAATTACTGTGAAATATACTGTGAAATAATAAATTACTGTGAATAAATAGTTTATCTTTGCAATCATTTCTTTTCAACGCTTTTATTTTTAGTTGAAGTAACAATTAAAATAATCAAAATCAGAAAAAAATCTTTTTTAATTTTTCATATTAAAATTAACTTGGCCCGTTTCTAAAGAGAGATAAAAAAGATAATAAACTACAAGCCACACAGTTTTATGAAGCTATTAACATTTTAATGTGTTTAACCTGTTGTCCCTGTTTCAGTATTGTTTTACTGATTTTACAATGCACGATATTTACATGGAGAGTATTTGAACACCTGACCACATTGTAGAACTGACAGTATCAATTTTCTATGAAATGTACTCAATTTTAATAAAATTTCAGAGTTTCTACGTTTCTATATATTTTCGAAGAATATCGAATAACTATTGAGAAAATGCATTTCAAGTCAGACAGGGTTCTACACTTGAAATCGCAGAATATTTCGGAAACGAAATATTTTGTTTTTAAGGATATTAAGACGTTTATTATTTTCTTTTGTTTAAAATTACAATTTGGAGTCAATTTTCTCAGAAAATTCTTTTTTTAAATTAATTTTTGTATTAAAAACTTAACCATTTTATTTTCGTTTGAAAATTCATAGTTTTTAGACGAAAATTCAAGTATTAGATTTTTAATTGAGAATATAGTATCTTTTTAAATTAAACTATTTGGCTTAAAAAAATTTTTGGTTGTTTCTGGATTAAAATTATGCCTAGTTCAAAATTTAAATCCTTTGTTAAAAATTTCGGTAGTCCTGGGAAAATTTGAAGAGATTTTTTATTTTTAAAAAATAATAAATTTCAGAGAAAATTATCAAAGCTTTCAAAAAATTTTGTAAGTAATGAAAAACTTGTGAATATTTCTAAAATAATTTTATTTAGATGCCTACGAAAATTAAAATGATTTTCTTGTCTAATTAATTCTAAGAACAAGTTTAAAACTATTTCAAAACACTTTAAAATATTTGCGAAATTTCCAAGGAAAAATCTGAAAGATTGAAAGATTTAAGATTCATGGAAATATTTTAAGTTATTTAATATTTAAAAAATTAATTTTAAGTTAAAATAAGTAAATAAAGAACAAATTGTGTATATTTAAATGTTTTTTAAAAATTTTTAATTAAAAAAGGACCTTTTGTAAAAACTTTAAAAGGTTTTAAGAGAATGAACAAATTTTATGTAGATTCCTGAGAAAAATCAAATATATTTTTTTTAACTTAATTTTAAAAGGATTTTTAAAAATATTTTAAATAATTTTTAAAGAGACCATTGTTATAATTTCAGAACAATTTCGGATAAAATACAAAAAATATTTTTAAAATTAGAAGGGTTTAAAAGTTTTTATTTAATTTTTATTATTATTTATTTTATTTTTGTTGACTAAAGTTTGTTAGTTTTTACCAATTTCACAATTTTATTCCTTAAATTTGCAAATTTACATATTGAAAACTCTGATACTCAATTTGAAATTTATTAATTTTAGATTTTTACATTCTAAATCATGGTTTTCACTTTTAGTCAGTTTTAAATAAATTAATTTAAGATTTAAATAATATTAACAAATCTTTTAAAAATATTTAAAAACATTTTTAAAGATTTACGAAATATTTTGAGTGATTTTTTATTTAAAAAAATTAATTTTAAGTTAAAATAAGTAAATAATGAACAAATTGTGTATATATTCAATAGTTTTTAAAAATTTTTAATTAAAAAAGGATATTTTTAAAAACTTTTAAAGGTTTTAAAAGAAGGAACAATTTTTATGCAGATTTCTAAGAAAAATTAAAATTATATTTAAAAAATTAATTTTAGGACGATATTTAAAAATATTTCAAATCATTTCTAAAGAGACTATTTTTTTAATTTTAGAACAATTTCGGATAAAATACAAAAAATATTTTTAAGATTAGAAGGTTTAAGGTTAGAAGATTAGAAAAAATTTTATGTAGATTCCTAAGAAAAATAAAAATTATTTTTTAAAAATTAATTCTAAGAGAATATTTAAAAATATTTCAAAACACTTTAAAAGATTTGCGAAATTGCCATTGAAAAATATGAAAGATTTAAAGATTTAAAATTCATAGGAATATTTTGAGTTGTTTATTGTTTTTAAAAATTAATTTTAAGGTAAAATAAGTAAATAATAAAAATATTTTATCCAAGTATCAAGTACCCAAAAAGATTACAGATACGAAAAAATCTTTAGAAAAAAATTTGCCTTAAAAATTGTGTAGCCCGCATGATGCTGATAATATTTTTTTATTTTATTGCCAGAAATTGTAAACAAATTTGTTTCTTCCAATTCTGTGAACGTAATAACCAAAAAATTTTCTGGGAAACCATACTTTTTTTTTCTTGCATACTTTTTTTACAATTTCTGCTAACAGCAGAGAGGCATCTTATTAGCATTATAAATATTAAATTTTCATCATGAATGATAAAAGAGCCCGCTTTTCAAAATAAAGAAAAATACTGTAATTGTTTAAGAGAAAAAGTAGAAACTTAGTTTGTAACAAAATTCTCGCCCCAAAAGCTATTTAGTCAGCATCAAACTTACAAAATATATTCCTTACCAAAGTACAAATTAAAAAAAAATAAACAAAAAAATGTTAAACATTTTTAAAATTTTCCGATGGATTCCGAAAAAAGACGATAAACGCCATTAAGATAAATAAAAAATAAAATGAATTAAGGAAAAAAATATTATGTATTTGTTTTTAAAGTTATATAAATACAATTTTCATCAGATGTTTAAAAAAAAATCCCGAAATTTTTATTTTATTTGGCAGGTTGTTACTAAATATTAAGAAAAAGTCGAGTCTTTTTAAAAGATATTTCAGAAAATTAATTAAAAAATAAATTAAAAAAGGTTTTTGAGAAAATCCGAATAAATCTAAAAATATTTGAATAATTTTTAGAAATTCGACCTTTTAAAATATTTCTAATCAAAATGTTTTAATTTTTTTCAAGAATTTAAATGAAATATGTTTCTGCTTTGGAGATTCTTCTAAATCTTCAAAAAAATTTGTTCAAAGTCTTTAAGAATCTAGGTTTTTAAAAAATTTTTTTAAAGTTTTTAAGCTGAAAATTATAATTATTATTTCCAAAATGATAGGAAATCGTAACAATATTTTGAAATCTTTGTCAATTTTCTCTCAAAACTTATTTTTCAAGATAAAAAATTATTAAAAATTTTCCCATGTATCTTAAGAAAAATCTGTTATTATTTTTTTTTAAATTTTGAACCCTTCTAATCTTAAAAATATGTTTTATATTTTATCCGAAATTGTTCTAAAATGATAAAAATGGTCTCTTTAGAAATTATTTGAAATATTTTTAAATGTCCTCTTAAAATTAATTTTAAAAAAATTTTAAATTTTCTTAAAAAGGTCCTTTTTGTAATTTAAAATGTTTAAAAATTTAAATATACACAATTTTTTAATTGTTCATTTATTTTAACTCAAAATTAATTTAAAAAGATACAAAAAACTCAAAATAATCCCATGAATCTTAAATCTTTAAATCTTTCAGATTTTCCTTGGTAATTTCGCAAATATTTTAAAATGTTTGTTTGAAATATTTTTAAATATCCTCTTAAAATTAATTTTTTTTAAATAATTTAACTTTTTCTTAGAAATCTACATTAAATTTGTTCATTCTCTTTAGACCTTTCAAAGTTCTTCAAAAAGTCCTTTTTGTAGTTTAGAGTTTTAAAAAAATTTCAATATACACAATTTTTTCATTATTTACTTATTTTAACTTAAAACTAATTTTTAAAAATAAAAAATCACTCAAAATATTCCCATGAATCTTAAATCTTTAAATCTTTCAGATTTTTCCTTGGTGATTTCGCAAATCTTTTAAAATGTTTTGAAATATTTTTAAAACATTTATTAACATTATTCAAATCTTAAATTAAATTATTCAAAACTGACTCAAGGTGAAAACCATGATTTAGAATGTAAAAATAATTAAATTTTAAACCTATTTTTAGAGTTTTCAATATTTAAATTTGCAAGTTGAAGAAATGCAATTGTGAAATTGCGCAAAACAAACAAACTTAAGTTAACAAAAATAAAATAAATAATAATAGAAATAAAAGTTTTCTTAATTTTTTGTCATACCTTGCATTGTTTAGGAGAAAAAATATTATAAAAACAATTTAGTTAAAAATTCGTTTTTTAAAATTGATTTTTGTACTGAAAACTTAACCATTTTATTTTTTGTTAAAAATTAATAGTTTTTAAATGAGAATTTAACTATTAGATTTTTCATTGAAAATTAAGTATATTTTCGAATTAAACTATTTAGCTTAAAAAAATGTTGGTTTTTCCTGAATTGAAAAATCTTGCCTAGTCCAAAGTTTAAATCCTTTGTTAAGAATTTCGGTAGTCCTAAGAAAATTTAAAAAGATTTTTTGTTTACAAAAATAATAATTTTCAGACAAAATTATCAAAGCTTTAAAAAAATGTTGTAAATGATTAAAAACTTGTAAATATTTTCAAAATGTAGAGAAAATTAGATGGGGAAAGAGCAGCTTTTTAGGAAATTTTATAGTTTTCGAGGGAACAAAAAAATTTTATTTAGATGCCTACGGAAATTAAAATGATTTTCTTGTCTAATTAACTCTAAGAGCATGTTTAAAAATATTTAAAAACACTTTAAAGGATTTGCGAAATTGCCAAGAGGATATTTAAGAGGATAATAAAAAATATTTCAAATAATTTCTAAAGAGACTATTTTTATAATTTTAGAACAATTTCGGATAATATACAATAAATATTTTTAGGATTGGAAGGGTTCATAAGTTTTTATTATATTTTTATTATTATTTATTTTATTTTTGTGAACTAAATTTTGTTTGTTTTGAGCAATTTCACAATTGCATCTCTTAAATAGGTAAATTTACATATTGAAAACTCTGATAATCAATTTATTAATTTTATATTTTTACATTCTAAATCATGGTTTTCACTTTTAGTCAGTTTTAAATAAATTAGTTTAAGATTTAAATAATCTTAACAAATGTTTTAAAAATATTTGAAAACATTTTAAAAGATTTACGAAATTGCCAAGGAAAAATCTGAATGATTTAAAGATTTTAAATTCAGAGGAATATTTTGAGTGATTTAAAAAAAAAAATTAATTTCAAGTTAAATTGAGTAAATAATGAAAAAATTGTGTATATTGAAATTTTTTTTTAATTCTAAACTACAAAAAGGACTTTTTGAAGAACTTTGATAGGTCTAAAGAGAATGAACAAATTTAATGTAGATTCCTAAGAAAAAGTTAAATTATTTTTTTACAATGAATTTTAAGAGGATATTTAAAAATATTTCAAATCATTTCTAAAGAGACCATTTTTATAATTTAGAACAATTTCGGAAAAAAAAACAAAACAATATATATTTTCAAGATTAGAAGGGTTTAACAGTTTTTATTTAATTTTTATTATTATTTATTTAATTTTTGTTTAACTAAAGTTTGTTTGTTTTGAGCAATTTCACAATTTTATCCCTTAAATTTGCAAATTTACATATTGACAACTCTGATAATCAATTTAAAATTTATTAATTTTAGATTTTTACATTCTAAATCATGGTTTTCACTTTCACTCAGTTTTATATAAATTAATTTAAGATTTGAACAATCTTAACAAATGTTTTAAAAATATTTGAAAACATTTTAAAAGATTTACGAAAATGCCAAGGAAAAATCTAAAAGATTTCAAGATTTAAGATTCAGAGGAATATTTTGAGTGATTTTTTATTAGAAAAAAATAATTTTAGGTTAAAATAAGTAAATAATAAACAAATTGTGTATATTTGAATTTTTTTTTAAATTTTAAATTAAAAAAGGGCATTTTATAAAAACTTTAAAAGTTCTCAAGAGAATGAACAAATTTAAGGTAGATTCCGAAGAAAAATCAAATATATTTTTTTTAAATTAATTTTAAAAGGATTTTTAAAAATATTTCAAATAATTTCTAAACAGACCATTTTTATAATTTTAGAACAATTTCGGAAAAAAAAACAAAAAATATTTTTAAAATTAGAAGGGTTCAACAGTTTTTATTTAATTTTTATTATTATTTATTTTATTTTTGTTTAACTAAAGTTTGTTTGTTTTAAGCAATTTCACAATTTTATCCCTTAAATTTGCAAATTTATATATTGAAAACTCTGATAATCAATTTAAAATTTATTAATTTTAGATTTTTACATTATAAATCATGGTTTTCACTTTCACTCAGTTTTATATAAATTAATTTAAGATTTGAACAATCTTAACAAATATTTTAAAAATATTTGAAAACATTCTAAAAGATTTACGAAGATTCCAAGGAAAAATCTTAAAGATTTCAAGATTTAAGATTCAGAGGAATATTTTAAGTGATTTTTTATTTAAAAAAAATAATTTTAGGTTAAAATAAGTAAATAATAAACAAATTGTGTATATTTAAATTTTGTTAAAAATTTTAAATTAAAAAAGGGCATTTTATAAAAACTTTAAAAGTTCTCAAGAGAATGAACAAATTTAAGGTAGATTCCGAAGAAAAATCAAATATATTTTTTTTAAATTAATTTTAAAAGGATTTTTAAAAATATTTCAAATAATTTCTAAACAGACCATTTTTATAATTTTAGAACAATTTCGGAAAAAAAAACAAAAAATATTTTTAAAATTAGAAGGGTTCAACAGTTTTTATTTAATTTTTATTATTATTTATTTTATTTTTGTTTAACTAAAGTTTGTTTGTTTTAAGCAATTTTACGATTGCATCTCTTGAATTTGCAATTTTACATATTGAAAACTCTAAAAATCGGTTTTAATTTTATTAATTTTAGATTTCTACATTCTAAATCGTGGTTTTCACTTTTAGTCAGTTTTAAATAAATTAATTTAAGATTTAAATAATCTTAATGTTTTAAAATATTTGAAATTTTTTAAAAAGATTTAAAGATTTAAGATTCAGGGGAATATTTTGAGTGATTTTTTATTTAAAAAAATTAATTTTAAATTAAAATAAGTAAATAATGAACAAATTGTGCATATTTAAATGTTTTTTAAGATTTTTAATTACAATAAGGACCTTTTTTAAAACTTTTAAAGGTCTCAAAAGAATGAACACAAGAAAAATTAAAAATATTTTTTTAAAATTAATTCTAAGAGAAAGTTTAAAAATATTTTAAAACACTTTAAAAGATTTGCGAAATTGCCAAGGAAAAATCTGAAAGATTTAAAGATTTAAGATTCAGGGGAATATTTTGAGTGATTTTTTATTTAAAAAAATTAATTTTAAGTTAAAATAAGTAAATAATGAACAAATTGTGTATATTTAAATGTTTTTTAAAATTTTAAATTACAAAAAGGACCTTTTTTAAAACTTTAAAAGGTCTCAAGAGAATGAACAAAAGAAAAATGAAAAATATTTTTTAAAAATTAATTCTAAGATAATGTTTAACAATATTTCAAAACACTTTAAAAGATTTGCGAAATTGCCAAGGAAAAATCTGAAAGATTGAAAGATTTATGATTCATGAAAATATTTTAAGTTATTTATTATTTTTAAACATTAATTTTAAGTTAAAATAAGTAAATAATGAAAAAATTGTATCCAAGTATCAAGTATCCAAGTATCCAAAATAATTACATACACGAAAAAATCTTTAGAAAAAAGTTTGATTTAAAAATTGTTTAGCCCGCATGATGCTGCAAATATTTTTTTATTTTATTAGCAGAAATTGTAAACAAGTGTTTACGCCAATTTTGTAAACGTAAAAACCAAAAAATGTTGTGGAAACCCAACTTTTTTATTTTTTTGCAGACTTTTTTTTACAATTTCTGCTAACAGCAGAAAGGCATCTTATTAGCATTATGAAATTTAAATTTTCCTAATGAATGACAAAAGATAACGATTTTCAAAATAAAGAAAAAAACTGTAATTATTTTCCAGAAAAAGTAGAACATTAGTTTGTCAAATAGCTTACAAAATATATTCCTCATCAAAGTAAAAATTAAAAAAAAAATTGACAAAAAATTTAGGGGTGAGGTTTTTGAGAAAGTCGACTTTTGAGTTTTTCAGAAGAAAACGTCACTATTTTTTAATTTCAAACTTTTTTTACATTTTTAGATGTTTTTCAGATGTTTCGAAAAAAAATCTCGAAACTTTTATTTTTTCTTGGCTTCCTTTTAAGATATTTCTAATCAAAATATTTAAAATTTCCCCTAGAATTTAAAGAAAATATGTTTATGCTTTGGAGATTCTTCTGAATCTTCAAAAAATTTTGTTTAAAGTCATTAAGAATATAGGTTTTTACAAATTTTTCAAAATGTTTTCAAGTTGAAAATGATAATTATTATTTCCGAAATGATAGAAATTCGTTAAATTATTACAAGTTTTCCCATGAATCTTAAGAAAAATCTGTTATTAATTTTTTTTTAACTTTTTAACCCTTCTAATCTTAAAAATATTTTTTGTATTTTATCCGAAATTGTTCTAAAATTATGAAAATGGTCTCTTTAGAAATTATTTGAAATATCTTTATACGTCCTCTTAAAATTAATTTTAAAAAAATTTTAATTTTTCTTAAAACGGTCCTTCTTGTAATTTAAAATGTTAAAAAAATTTTTAATATACACAATTTTTTACTTACTTACTTATTTTAACTCAAAATTAATT